>JAODAL010030952.1:0-49174 GCA_025379985.1 Phyllomedusa bahiana | reverse complement strand
TTGGGTTTTTGTTCCAAGATGTAGTCGCCCCTCCGTTTTTGCAGGGGCCCTTTTCCCTTTGGGGGCTTTCTTTGAACAGCTTCAATGCGCACGTTACCCCTTTTCTCTTGGGGTTCTCACATTTTTGAGCCCAAGGGACAGTCAATCTTCACCAGATCTGTTCCCCCCTCCCTTCTCTTTGTGTTTCCCCCCTTCCCCAACTAAAAAGGGCCCGACTAGTCCTAGTAAAATGTCTTATTCAATTTTTTGTCCATGCTCAGTCACATGTTTATTTGCTGAACATTTTCCCAGAGACGGGGCTCTTGGGGCCAAAACCAAAGCAACAGAATTTTACAATAATAAGTCCACATTGATTTTATGGTAAAACAAGGGGCTGTTCCACAATCCCAAAAATTGTCAGGAATGCTGTGTATTTCAGCAAATGGGCCCGTTATGGAAAATTGTTGTTCTCCCCTGGGTTTTTTGGGGGGCAGTCAAATTTAGGTGAAAGTGGGGTGTCCCCCCCCCCCCCCCGGGGAAGAATGGAAAAAAATTTTGGGTATATTTTTTCAAATTGCGCATCCCATTGTTTTTTTGTGCAGTAAGAGGGCGAATTAGATAAATGTCGTTTGTTTTTTTGTTTTTATTCAAATTTTGTAGAAATTTTTTTAAAAACCCCCTTTTTAAAATTTGAATTCCCCCCCCAAAAATTTTCTTGGGAGTACTTTTTAAAAGTGGGGTCACTTTTGGGTGTTTTAAAATATTTGTTCACATACGCACGACAATTGTAGGTAGTGTGTATTTCAGCAAACTAGGCGTGTAGGGTAATTGCTATGTTCTCTCCGGGTGGTTTAAAGGGCAGCCAAATTTAGGGTGCATGGGGGGGTGCCCTTAAAAGGGGAGACTGGAAAAAATGGGAATCGATTTTTTAATTTTGCCGGGCTTCCCGCTGTTTTGTGCAGTTAGTGGCGAATTAGTAAAAACGTGTTTTACATTTTTTGCCTTTCTATCATGTAATGTCTGTGAATTAAAAATTTATAAAACCCCCCTTGTTTAAAATTTGATTAAACCCCCCTTTAAAAAATTTTCCCCTTAAAGGGGGTACTTCTAAAATTGGGGTCACTTTTGGGTGTTTTTAATTTTTTGTTACTTCAAGCAGAAAAAAATTGCCCGGGACATGCTGTGTATTTCAGCAAAATAGGCGTGTATGGCAAAATTGCTTGTTCTTCCATGGGTGTTTGGGGGCCCCCAAATTTAGGGTGAATGTGGGGTTCCCTAAAACGGGGGAGACATGGCAAAAAAAATTGGGGAATCTGTTTTAAAATTTTTGGAAAGGGTTTGGGTGTTATTTTTTTAAAAAATATGGAATATATAAGGTAATTGTTTTTCCCCTAACCCTCTAAAGATTTTTTTAAAAAAAAAATCTTCTTAGGGTCCAAATGCCAAACTATTCACCAGATAAATTCATTGAGGGGTGTAGTTTCCAAAAGGGGTAAATTTGGGGTATTTTTTTTCCATTCTGGAACTTGGGGGGGGGGGGGGGTCTAAAAAGGGCACATGAGGGCCCCCCAACCAGTTATTTTGCACCCCCAAGCAAATAGCGCCCTTCCCTTCTAAGACACCATGTGCCCCTTTATTTTTATGACCCATATGGGGTTTTCCCCTTATCAAAAGAAATTGGGCAACAGGTTTTGGGGGTTTTTCCCCCCCTTTTTTTTGTGAAAATGAAAAATTTAGTTTTAATAGTGCAATTTTCTGGAAAAATTGAAATTTTTCATTTCAAACCGGGATTCCGAAATTTGTGAAAAACCTTTGGGGGGTCAAAAGGGATTTACCCCTAATAAATTCATTGGGGGGTGCAGTTTCCAAAATGGGGTCAATTTTGGGGGTTTTCCTTTTTTTTTTGGGAACTTGGGGGGATTAAAGGAACATGGGGCCCCACCCAATGCAGTTATTTTGAAACCCCAAAGCCAAATAGGCCCTTCACTTTGAGACCCATAGTGTCCAAATTTTCTTTATGACCTATGGGGTTTTGAACATTTCAGAAAAATTTGGGGCAATGGGTTTTTTTTTTTTCCTACATTCCTTGTGAGCATAAAAATTTGGGGCTAAAATTTAATTTATTTTGAAAAATTTTAAATTTTTAAAAAAATTTTTTGTCTAATTCTAAAATTTTTTGTGAAATAGCTGTGGGGTCAAAAATCACTAAACCCCCTTTATGAAATTTTTGGGGGTGTTGGTTCCCTTAAAAGGGGGCTTTTCAGTTTTGTTTTTTTTGACCCTTAGGTGTCAGGAAACTGATTGTTTTCCTTAAAAAATTTACCATTTTAAAAAGATAGCTCCAAAATTTCCCGTGGTGCTCCCCAAATTTTGGGCTTGTTTGGTAAATAACTCTTTGGGCCCCATTGATTATTTTTGAAAAGCCGATATAGGGAAAATTAATTAAATTGGTTTTTTGTTTCCATTTCTAAATTCATAAAAAATAGTTAAAATTTAAAAGGCAAAAAAAAAATAAATTTTGAAAAATTTTACCGGCACTTTTTTTTTAATTTGTTTAAAAAACCCAAAGGGTTAACAGATTTTAAAATGCTGTTTATTACCTTGAAGGGTGTAGTTTCTTACAGGGGGATTTTTGGGGGTTTTTAACTAAGACCCCCCAAATTTAAAGTGAACTGAAAATGGACCCTAAAAAATCGTGTTTTTTAAATTTTTTTAAAATTTTAAAAATTTTATCTATTTTAAACCCCTTTAATTCCTAAAAAAGAAAAAAAAAATTAAAAAAAATTATGCCCAACATCGAGACATTGGTAGTGCTATTTATATATATCTGTGTTATTACTATTTCTTAGATGGAGAATTTTTGAAGTTTGAAAATGGTAAATTTTTTAATTTTTCGTATTTTGAAATTTTTCACAAAAAAAAGAATATTTTTGGACCAAAATTTTTTACTATCTTTTAAAACTAATTGTCCGGGGAAAAAAATCTTGAATCAATGGGTAGGAAAAAACATTAAAAAGTTATTCTTCATAAAAATGAACATGACAATTTTGAAAATAGTGCCTTTCGGAAGGCCAAAAAGGCTCCGGGGGGGAAGGGGTTAATAAACTTTCTTAAAATTTGTCTTTTACATTTTACAAATCCGACTATAAAAGTCAAACGACATCAAATATCCCAAACCACTTATTGGAAAACCTAAGGGATATACCTATCAAAAAAATAAAAAGATCGGGGGGGAAAACCATATTAGTCCCCATTAAAAGGGATTATAGGTGCATTTAAGTGTGAGAATGAGTACAGAACATACCTTGCTTTGGACACTACCTGTGTCAGACTACCATACCCATAATGGAAACATAGATGGAACTAGCCCACTGAAGAGTCCCTCCATTGGACTAAACACGTTTGGGCATCATCATTGGACATATGAGTGCCGTATATTATCGGGCACATCAGTGCATTTTTCTTGGATAAACATCCCTGTTTATTATGTAAAATAAAGGAACAACTCTAAGGTGTAGTAGGCGATAGCCTTGTGGAGTCTTCCTGTTTGAGGCGGGGACCACGCTAAGGGAATCAATAGGGAAGACTAGGGCTAGGCTTATATATAGGAAACTACAGTGGGAACCTGAAAAGAGCCCTGAAAATACCCTGAAACAGCTACACCTCAGGACCTTATTCAGAAGCATGAAATAATATAAAAGAAGGAGTGACAGTACAACATAAAGAAAGGTATGTTCTGTACTCATACTCACACTTATATGCTCCATTCTTTCTGGTTCTGTAAATGAAAACACTATAATAGGTCCTAATAGTGGTTTAGGATATTTGAAGTTGTTATTGACTTTTTTAATTAAGGGGAATTATTAAAAAATTTGGTTTTAAAAAGGGGGCCTTTTTTTTGTGATTAAATAATTATTTAGAAGGACCTTTCATTAATATTAGTGGTTGTTTTGGGTACTAACTAGAGCTGGCACCAGCTATGAAGAATGTCTATAAACAAGCAAAAAAATGTTAGACTTACTCTTATATGGATTCAATTCTTGGCCCCTTTAGTTTAATCTTGCAGCGGTCCCAAACCCCTGGCGTTATAGCAAAAAAAAAAACCCTTGTTGACCCAGGTTGTCCATAAAAATGATAGCTTTATTTCAAACTTCACAGACAGGGAATAAAACTTGTCGATGGAATGCTTAGGGCGCGTTCACACGGCACAGGACAAATATATTTATCCTGTTTTGCGCCCGTCCCCACAGCCGCGGGGGGACGGCATTTCTCCGCGATGAGCGGAGAACAGCCCGCCCCCCTTCCATTGTGCAGCACATCTTCCATCCGGAAACCGGACGGAAGATTGTGCCTGTTCAATGTTTTACCGCCGGCGACACAACCGCCGGGCGGAAAACCCGTGCAGTGGGGACTGCTGCACGGGTTTTCCATAGGCACAATTGGGCTCATTTTCGGCCGGTTTTTCAGGCGGTCTGAAAAACCGCAAACCGGCTGAAAAACCGGCCGAAAACCCGTGCAGTGTGAACATGGCCTTATGCATTTTGGACCTATTCTCCTAATATATATTCTAATCAATATCTGGTGGTACTGTGGAGTCATAGGGTACAGTATGTATTATGAATGATTTAAGGGGATATGGTGTGTGTTCTAATTAATTTCAGGGGGTGCAGTGTGTAACATAATTTCTGGGCTTACAACATGTAATAATAATTTCAGAGGTACATTGTTTATTGTAATTAAATGTAAGGGGGTTCAGTGTGTAATACAATTAATTTCAGGGAGTACAGTTAGTATTTTAATTAATTTCAGATGATAGAGTATTAAATGTATTTAATTCAAGAGGTACAGTTTGTATTAGGGGTATGTTCACATGGTGTTTTTGGATATGTTTTTAGGTGCAGGTTTGGATCCATGTTTCGGACCCTAAACGAACCCAAACACGCATCTAACAACGTGCAGTGTGATTTACATTGCTTTCGATGTAAAGCACGCATCGGCGTTTAGACAATACGTGTTTTACATGCGTCTTTCTGATGTCTCTTTTGGATCCGTTCAAAGAATTGTCATGTCAATTCTTGATACGTTTGACGCAGCAGACGCCCTATTTAAAACTACAGGTTGCATTTCTGTGGCAGCAAAAATGCACCCAAACACACACCTGCGAGTTGGATGCGTTTTACGCAGCACTTTTAAATGTGTTTTTGGATCGAAAACGTATCCAAAAACGCTGTGCGAACATCCCCTTAATTTCAGGGTTGTAAAATATAAATAATTTCAGATGGCATAGTGTGTATTCTAAATAATTTCTGATAAATTTCAAAAATGTCCGATATGTGCAGGCACCAACTATCTCTAGAACTGGGTGCTGGGACCTGCATTTATGACATATCCTGTGTATATGCTATAAATGTCTAAAATGGAATACCCATTTAATTTAGTTTATTATTTATTAAAGGGGGAAATAGGATCTTGCAGCTTTAATGCTGCAGCCATGGAAAAAAGAGAGATTGTGGCTCTCTGCGTGTACTTTAAGGTACAGTCGGGTAGGTATGCTTGAATGTATAAATAAACTCCCATACAAGTGAATTGAGAGAGTCAGGAATGCGCAGCCACCTCTATGTTCTCAGCAGAAAGCTGTGAGATCCTGTTTTCTCAGAAATTAATACCCCTTTAAAGTTTCACAGAGCCACAGCCAGCTTCAGACTCACACTTCCTGGTTAGGCTCTGGACTGGTTTATAGTAGTGATTTGCACATCGGCTCTGCTGTTCCTAGCTATTCCTGTTACAGAGACATGACTGCAGGAGATAAACTGTAGTACAAAAGGCTACAGAGCTCTAAAGAGTGAAAACTTCACACTAGTACATAAACAAAACCATTGCTAGAGTCTAGACCCTACAGGGAGTGACTCACCATAGATGGACTGACTGATTGCAGCTTGGAGGAATGAGAGATAAGAGAGAGCAGAGAGGTGGTTGGTAACCAGAGAAACGTGTGTACGCTAGAAGGAGAGAAAATCTTCTTTATTTCCTGACCAAAGCAAAATCAACAAAGAAATGTATTTGACAATAGTTTTCATTTATCTTTCCCTAAATGTTAAAAGCTAATCACTGTAGTGAGAAAACCCCTTTAAGTTAAATTGGTTATTCAACCAAATGCATAGTGTTTTAGATTGTTCAATAGTATGTGTACGATTTTCTTTTACAACTGTTATGTTGCATTGTTTTTTATATAGCTGATTGTGGGCCCCGCAAATTTCCTATGGTGGGTCAATGATGCTCAAGTCCGGCAATGCCTGATGGTGGTGGGGCAGGTGGCATATATTACATTAGAACTCAGGAGTTTTAATTTATACTACTGATGAAATGTAAAACATTAAGCTTTTAGTTTCTATACAGTTTAATTTTCATGGTTCAATTTATTTCCATATCTTAATCATGAGTAACGTTTGTTTCAAAATAATGAACTGCAAACCTATCTCTCTTGCAGGTCCTGCTGTCTCACCTGTCTTACTCTGTACACCCTGATGACATCCTTTCCATACAGCACACAGGTGGCAAGGGGTCTTTCTTGCATTGCAGCTCCAGTTCTGATTCACTCTGGCGGCAAAGTTATATTACTATGACACATCAAGGATGGTTGAAAGAGTCTGTCCATATTAATGCTGTCAGCTGGGTTGATAATGTGGTTTGTGACCTCCATGTGATGTATGGGGCAGAAGCACATAGCCTTGTGGTTTCGCCATTGTTATGGGGTTTTCAGGAAGCTGGGACATATACAATCAGCGCTGTCCTCAGCAATGCAGTTAGTTCAACAACATCCACTTGTGAAGTGACTATAGTACGTCCTATCACCGATGTGCAGATTGTTCACCCCATCCCATGTAATGATACCTTGCATTTGAAAACTCAAGAGAATAATCTGGTTGTTATCAGTGCTCGCAGTACAAGTGTTGTACATGTTCAGTGGTTAACAGCTCTGCAGAGTGGAGAGTCTTTTATGCAGCAGGAGTGCCCTACAGATATTGCATCTTCCTTGCCGATTTGCAATTCCCATTCAATGGATGTGGGATTTTCTTGGATGTTTTTGCATTTTAACAATCCACAACGCACTTTACTTTCCATCCAGTTGGACAATGATGTCAATGTGGAAAATGTCACCATGCATGTCCAGGCTCATGATGCCATACAGGGGCTTCAAATTCACACGGATGGATCTAATCACATTCAGTTAAACCAGACTCAGGTAAGTAAGCGTACCTACATCTACTCCATTGATATAGTTGGCTCTTATCCTCAAACATCTAAAGCCTTTATTTCCTTTCCACTTCCATTAACTTTAGGCCTCATTCACACTGCCATTTACAACTTTGCAAACTATTAGGGTTTGACCACACGGCACCGGTTTGCGGAAGGTTTTTCAGACGGTTTGCGGCCGCAGACTTTTACACGGGCTTCTATGGAAAACCCACGCAGCAGTCCCCACTGCACGAAAAACATTGTAGATGTTTATTCTTCCGTCCGGTTTTCGGAACATCTCAATGTGAAGGGGGAGGGCCGTTCCCCCCGCGGGCCATCCCCCTGCGGGCCGTCCCCCCGCAGCCGTGGGGACGGCACTAAAACAGGACAAATACCGGTCGGTATTTCTCCTTTGCCGTGGGGATGAGACCTTAGAGTTGCATGAAGTCAAGTGTCAAAAATCTCAATACGGTCTAAAACTTATACAGCGTAAACGTAGACTAGACAGTCTTAAAATGCGCCACATTTATAATGCTGTGGATAAATCGCTGGCATGTTTAAACTGTCTATTCTAACTTTACACTTCTATTAGTTGGCTTACTTTATGCCACTAACTGTGGCAATATTTTGGCACGTTTTTGACGCACACACTCTCGGATATGCCCCTTTTCCAAGGCTATGCAATTTTTTTTGCATGTGGTACAGAAGTATCTAGAAACTGTCTAAAACACATAATAAATGTGATGTAAAGCATGTATACATGTATTATGCTGCATACAGCACTAGAATTCTGATGCAACTACCATAATAAATGTGCCCCATTATGTTGTCTATGAACTTCAATGGAGCCCTACTGACCCTATGTACAGTATGTGTCTGATTTAAAATGCAGACTTTGCTCTAGGATTCTATAGGAGAAAAATGGAAACATAATAGAAATGTTCTCATCTTAAAGGGGTTGTATCATTACATTAATTTAGTTTCAGAATAAGGGGACACTGAAACAAGCAACTTTGCAATTGGATGTCATTAGCAAAGCTGTCTTGTTTTCACAGTCTGCCTTATCTTCCTTTTGTGTAAACACAGTTCCCCAGTGCCGGTCGGATCCCACCTCCTTTCATTTCATTGCCTGCTGGCTCGACTAATTTACATTCTGTTCGGCCTCGGTGGTATTCACGGCAGCAAGCATTCCTGCCGCTCTCACTCAGAATAAGGGGCCGGCAACAATTTCACTCTACACAGCCACCAGCTCCTCATTGACACTGAAGCTGCTTCTACAATCAGAAAACAGAAGAATTGTGCCTCGGTGCCTAATGCTCCTGCGTGTGAGGGGTCGGCAACAATTTCACTCTATACAGCTAGCAGCTCCTCATTGACACTGAAGCTGCTTCTATAATCAGAAAACAGCAGAATTGTGCCTCGGTGCCTTGTGTAAACATAGAAGGGAGACGGATCTGTGCTCTGGAGGAGTTCATAGAAGACTGGATTCAACTGTAACAAACCTCCAGCTGTGAGAGGAGAAGAGATCAGTGCTGTCTAGACTGAATGCAGGCCTGTTGTATGTAAACAGCTCTTACAAAATAAGACTGCATAGGGAGAGGACAGTGACATGTGGGCTAAGACAGAGAGGATGGAGAAAACACACTGACTCGGGAGCGAGCATGAACAGTGAAGGGGGGGAATGATGTCATCCCCCTTCAGTTAAGAAACACCCAGCTGGGAGGGGAAGAAACGCCCCTGTATTAGGAACTGAGAGAAATCAAGCTTCAAGAGAACAGCCGAACTGATGAAGCGATACATACCCTTTAAAGCAATGGTTCTTGAAGAGACTTTTCTAAAGGGCTTGCATTGCTTCTAGGGGAGAATATTTGTGTAATACAGCACTGTATAGCTGCATCTTTCATATACCTCTGTACAATGCACATGCAAATGATATTGAAATAATCTGAATCCCCTTTAAAGGGGTACCCCAGTTTAGAAAACTTTTCGTATACTCTTTAAATAAAATTCATATGATGGGGTCCTCTTTTCTCGATTTTCTATGAGCCAGAATAGAATGCAATTACAATGAGAGTCTCTCTCTCTCTCTCTGGTGGACCTGTCATGTCCTGCAATATCCAGACAGCCCATAGATTTGACTGGGTGCTGTGTAATGTTACATTTAACCTGTGGAAGCCCTGCAGAAAAATTGTCATTGTACTGGCAGATTTTTTCCCACAGATTGCAGTTTACCCCCTTAAATATGCAGCCTTTCTTTTTTCAGATTTTCACAGCTGACCTTTGTCATGGCTCATCTGTTACTTTCACATGGACAATGGATAATAATAAAGAGTTTTCATACAAGGGTCCCAGCTACAGTGTAACATTCAGAACTCCAGGGGTTTATAAGTTACAGGTAAGTTTTTTCTAGTGTAAGTTTAAGTAATGGACTTTAATGGGGAATTCAATGCAGATTTCATGTTAAAATCTTTGTGTATTAAAACACATTCATTTCAATGTTCAGCACTGATGTTCACACAGTAAATTACAGCACGGATTTTCCATAGCATGGAATTCAAATCCATTATTCTTTTGAGTGTATACTCGTCAGACCCCAGTCCAGCAGGTGTGACACAGAGAAGCCCCTTTGCAATAGGGCTAACAACATTATTTGCCTCTGTTAAGTCAAATTCCTTGGCAGAAATATGCAGCATTGCCTTAGGTTTCTGCCAAAGATTACAAGTCTGACATGTTAACCTACGCTCCAGACAGTATTCCACCCAGGAATGCAAAGATTTCAGTATAACTAATATTCAAAGACTCACTCTATGTTATCTCATGCATACAGTCATTGCTACGTCTATTATTTGTTTTAAAATGATTTCTTTTTGTCTTTCTCAGGTTGTTGCTGAGAACCCAGTACGCTCTCAGGAAGTGGCCATGATGCTTCATGTAGATGGGATTCGTCCTCCGCTCTATGCTAAACTTTTTGTACCCTCCACTTTGCTGCATATAGCTAGGAATTATGAAATGTCTTTAAATTTACAACTGGAAAGGCCATTAAATGTGACTATAAGGTATTGATTACATTATAATAGCATTTGATTTGGCATCTTTAGCGCTTTCCTTTTACAGACCTATTCATCTACAGTATTTCACAAAAGTGAGTATACCCCTCACATTTATGTAAATATTTTATTATATCTTTTCATGTGACAACACTGAAGATATGACACTTTGATACAATGTAAAGTAGTCAGTGTACAGCTTGTATAACAGTATAGATTTGGTGTGCCCTCAAAATAACTCAGCACAAAGTCATCAATGACTAAACCGCCGGTAACAATAGGGAGTAAACCCCTTAAGTGAAAATGGACAAATTGTGCCCAAAGTGTTAATATTTTGTGTGGCCACCATTATTTCCCAGCACTATCTTAACTCTCTAACTTCCAATATGAGAGAGTGGGAGAGCGATATCACCAAATCTAACACACCTGCTGTCGTCCATTCACAAATGAGACCTTGTAACACTAACAAATCACATGACACTAGAGAGGGAAAATGGCAAATTGGGCACAATTTGTACATTTTAAAATAGGGGTGTACTCACTTTTGTTGCTAGTGGTTTATGCTTTGTTAGCTGTGTGTTGAGTTATTTTGAGGGCACACAAAATTTAAAATGTTATACAAGCTGTACACTGAATACTTTACATTGTATCAAAGTTTCATATCTTCAGTGTTGTCCCATGAAAAGATATAATAAATGAAAAGTTACACTAAAAGTTACAATAAACTATTCACAAAAATGTGAGGGGTGTACTCACTTTTGTGAGATACTGTATCATCTATCTATCTATCTATCTATCTATCTATCTATCTATCTATCTATCTATCTAATATCTGTTGCAGCTATATATTAAAGTGAGCCTAACACATAGCATATGTAGTCTGATCTGCCTATAGCATATTAAAGATCTGAAGGTGCTAAGAAAATTGATATAACGTTTTGTAATAACAAATTTAGTATAACTTGTAATTTTGACAAGCTTTATTGTATGAGTGTGCTATCAGTGTCTAATTAGGTCCATCCTCTGGACTCCAAGTTCTGAATGAGCAGCAATTTAGATCAATAACTATTTATTTACTCGTTATACTGCATCTTTTCCTATAAAGTGATACATCATCACACTCTGTTGGCGGCTCTTGCTCTCTGAGTGAACTGCATTTAGGATGTAACAGATTTTCTTTAAGTTTCCCCTTCCTTATTACAGTATTTCTAAAATCATTAGGGGGTTACCTTGGCTGTGAAGTGGCCATAAACATTACACTTTGGTTGGCTGAACCCAATGATTTTGGTGGGACCAATTGATTTAGTGTTTGAGATGTTTGGGCACCTTTACCCCCAGACTAGCACCACTAGCAGATACAAGTGAATGGGATGTATTTATGTTCATATGCTACAGAATCGGTGCTGACATTTTGTACAGTCGAGTGGTCTTGTAATGTCTTGTATACCTAATTTTTTTAGCATCCATGCCCTCCCCTACTGAATAGAGTTTTCACTGCTCTTCATCCCTTGTTAGTTGTAAACTTTGCTTTTCTACAGCTGGAACTTTGGAGATGGCAGCCCACTGCTAAACAGGAGCTTTTCTCCTCCCTATGATCTTCAGCTTCTAAAAAACGTGAAAGCGCCATTAGGAACTCTGAACACAACCGAAAGACATATCTACACCCAGCCTGGTAAGAGACAAAGGTAAATCTATCAATCTCTGATGTCTCAATGTATTCATTAAAAATGTCGAAGTAATCACATGTTTCATTTTCCCAGGTAATTATCAAGTTAAAGCGACAGCATATCAGGGTGGATCGGAAGCTGCATGCACAACACAGTTACGTGTTGTTTCTCCACTGACATCCTTGATCCTTGAAGTAGACCTCTCCTCTTTAGGAATGCATCCAGCTGCACGGTTTTCTGCATCATGTTTGCCTTCATCGTTTGCTGTCACCTTCACTTGGGATTTTGGGGATGGGTCTGGAGTTGTGCAAAGCAGTGACCAGCAAATAACACATATCTACAAATTGTTGGGTAACTATAAGATCACAGTCACCGCAAGTAATGAGCTTAGCTACGTTAATAAAACCATGATGGTTACCACTGAGCAACTGATCGATGGTTTACAAGTATGGAGCAATAGTCCTGCTGAGCTGGGCACAGCAGTCACAGTCTACTGTTCTGTAATCCATGGAACTAATATTATTTGGACATTTGATATGGGAGATGGTAAATCCTATATGAACCAGTCAGAGTCATCAGTAAACCATATATACAGCCAGTGGGGTAATTTTACTGTTGCAGTAATTGCTAGAAATGCGCTGAGCTCCGTCTCGGAATCACTTTCTGTACAAGTACACAGAATACAAGTCACCAACATTCTTCCTGAAATCATCACCAGTTTAATATCTACAAAATTGACTGCATACCTCACAATGCCATCCAAATTACAAACATTTCAGTGGGACTTTGGTGATGGCAGCAGATCCGTCATCACTGAAGGGAAGGCAGATGTATGGCACACCTATCGTTCTGCTGGTAATTACACAATTCAGTTGTTTTTGTCTGGATATACGGAGCGGGATTTTTACAGCAAAGTGATAGTAGTTGAAGATGAAATCATCAATGTAACAATTAATACATCACCGAAAGCTGCTAATTTATCCCAGCCTGTCTATTTCTATGCTGTGGTACAACCTCTGCCAGACAACAAGCTCCAGTACTGGTATCAGTGGGATTTTGGACCAGACATTCTACCTCTAAAAACTTCATCATCAGAGGTCACCTGGTCATATAAGTTTGAAGGTCACTACAATGTGACAGTCACAGTCTGGAACCAAGTAAGCCAACATCAAGCATGGTGTTTTGTGACTGTGGAGCAACCAATCATTTCCTTGACTATGGAACACAGTGGTGGAGCTATAGTCCCACGTGGTGTTGAGAAACAGTTCTCTGCTAGTGTTAGACCAGAGGTGATGGCCCAGTTTACCTGGAATTTTGGTGATTCTTCCCCTGAATGCTTTGGACAAAATGTTACACATGCTTTCCAGAAGTCTGGCAAACTTAACATTAGTGTCTATGCAAAAAATAATGTGAGCCATCATGAAGCTACGTATTCACTATATGTCCAATCCCTTATCAAATACCTCTCACTGAGTCCTGATGCTGTGCTGGCAAAGTCTGAACAAACAGTCAATTTCTATGCTACTTTGTCTAGTGGTGATGATGTACAATATTCCTGGTCAATGTGTGACATCTGTCCATATCTAAGTGGAACTTCAAACATATCATACACTTTTTTCTCTCCTGGTACCTATATGGTTAGAGTGCAAGCTAAAAACACTGTAAGCTCTTCTCTTGCTTTCGTTATGATAGATGTTCATGAACAAGTGCAAGGTGTAAGCATATGGCAGGAAAATGCCCAAGTTGATGGGTATGCCGGAATTGGTGAACCTCTCACTCTTGCGGCTCATGTGATCAAAGGTTCCAACCTTACTTTTCATTGGGTATTGAGTCCTGGACCATTGAAGAGTCAAAATTCTTCCATCACTTTCTGTCCATTAGAATTGGGGAGCTTGTTTGCAGAGGTGTGGGTAGAAAATGCATTAGGAAGAGTATACGCACGATCTCAGGTGCACGTCATAGAGAGAATAAGTGGTGTTGCTTTACAAATGCCTACTGGTAGCGTGGCCATTAGGATGCCTTTGACATTAACTGTTCATGTTCAGTCTGGCACTGAAATGCATTATACGTGGGATCTTGGGGAGGATGTATATTTGCTTACTGGACAAAATCATTCAATGACTTTACGTTACCTGACACAAGGCTGGAAGGTCATTACTGTTACAGTGTCCAATGCATTGAGTTCTGCCTCTGCAACAACAATGTTGATAGTAAAAGAATCTTTGTCACATATTAGTATTGCTATCGATGGTATATATAATGTTACAGCAGTTTTGTCACATAAAATAGTCCTATTGTGTGGTTTAGCTGAAAGTGGCGATGGGCTGATGTGGGAATGGAGTTTGTCAGGACTGAATGAAAATTGTACATATAGTACACAGAATGTGTCCCACACCTTTGAGAAACCTGGTGAGTATGAGGTGTCACTTAAAGTCCACAATGCAGTGAGTAATGCCACTGTTTCCCAAATACTGCTAGTGCAGGATGTAGTAAGTGGTTTTAAGGTCAGCGCAGGAAGGAATAGTGCCTGTACTGGGCAAGAGGTTACATTTTGTCCAAGTATACAAAGTGGTACAAATGTGACCTTCATGCTTGTTTTACCTCAACTAAATTTGTCTCAAATTCTTGTTAAAACATGTGGTCAGTTTAGCTTCCCTTTTCCTGGCAAATATGAAGTTTTGGCATTTGCATATAACAAGGTCAGCCGTGCCAATTATACAGTTCATATAAACGTCTTGGAGAACATTCAAGGTCTTAAGATCCTCGGTCTTCCCACTGCCTGGCAGGTTAAGAAGACCATGTACTTACTTGCCGAACTACAATCTGGTTCTTTTCCCAGTTTTTATTGGAATTTTCAACATGAAAATCACCCTGCTATTACACAGACCGGGCAAAGGGTCGAATTCACCCCACTGGAATTGGGTACGCTTCATATTGCCCTTAATGTCAGCAACCATGATTGTTTCTCTTTAGTGCGATCTCCGGTCAATGTTCAGGCTCCAGTGACCAGTGTTTTTCTAGAGATTAGCAGTGAAGAAGTTTTCTTGCATCAATCTGTCTCATTTAGAGCAATTGTATCTGATGGCTCAGACTTACATTTCCAGTGGACAATTGAAGAAACAAATATCACAGGCATAGAGAGCTCAGTAGAATATTGCTACAATGACACGGGGGAATATGTGACTAATGTGACTGTGTTTAACCTGTTTAGCATGGTTCATGCATATAAAAAAGTACATGTAAGGCTAGTAGACTGTGAACGGCCACAGGCCTGGCTGGTGGAATCACCATCAGTCATATACAAGGCTCATGGTGGAAACTTTGAGGTTGGAGTGAATCTAAGAGACTGCTACAAATATAAAGTGATATACCAGTGGCAGGTGTACAGGAGATCAGGTAATCAGGCAGTGACCGTTTTTTTTTTTTTATTTTTTTTTTTTTTTTTTTTTTTTTTGTGTTTTTTTTTTTTTTGTTGTTTTTTTTTTTTTTGTTTTGGGGTGTTGTGTTTGGGGGGGGTGGTCTGGCGTTTATTGGGCTAGATCAACCGCCTCACCTCATAGGTGCGGGTATTATAGGCAACGCCACCACGTCACACTTCTGTCCTGTTTGTTTATGCTTAGAGTCGGAGTAATGATAATGGTATGTCAACTGCGTACACAGGTGGAAGGTTTATGTATTATTTGGTATATTTTTTTAAATATATGGTGATATGTAAAAAATGTGAGAGTAATGTTAATTTGGTGGTTGTGTGAGTTTTGGTGGCTAGTGGCCCATATATATGGAGGATCAAAACTGCTCTGGCCAGCAGGAACTGACTTGTCTCTGGATGGCTCGAAGTCTTATGATCCTGATGATGATGGCTCAGATATGAAGTATTATTGGAGCTCAGAACCCAAGGACAACTAGGTAAATGGAATGGCTTTTGTCTCAGCACAGAGTAAAAATGGAAATAAAAAACAGACCTATGTACTCACTTCCTCCTGACGCACCACACACCTGCAAAGCACATCGCGTACCAGTAAAACATTCACACCTACCCCCATGCGCCTCCGACCGACTCCCACCAATCTACCTCGTCTAGAGAGCGACGAGTGCTACGCTGCGCACCCCCAACCCTCTTATTCAAACCTCAGGACCTCGAGCGTAGACTCCCGCCAGAGCTCTCACACGCGTTTCTTATATCCCTCACACCAACTCAACCACCCTATCGCGACACATACACAGCTCTACCTACACACGACTCCTATACAAGACAGTATCCACACCACCCCAGCCACCCCCTTCTCTCTGGCAGCCATACACCCTGCCAGAAAACGCGCACCATCACCACACTCTCTTCTCTCTCTATACACTCTACATCACATCTCCCCACTCTCTACCTTAGCGCGCCTCCGCGCTACACCCGGAAGCTAGAAGAGCGCTCAAGAACACAATCACAACACCCGCGTCTACCTGCCGCTCTGACAAAAACACACATCGCGCCTCTCCCCTGCCCACGTACTTACATCCAAAACTCAACACAACTCTCCCCACATGCGCCGTACCTCACTCCTAGCCGACACCACAGTCTTACATGACTCTAATGGCAATAAGCTCATACAAATGTTTACACTGACTGTTGGAACTGTATGGGCACCAGCCAACAAGCCAAACAACAATGCTACAGTAGACGTTTCAACTCTTATCCTAAGTCCACTTACACCAAATACTACAAACACCCCTCTCTCACTCTATGCTGCAGCCCCCCTAACTCTCTCATCCACACATCTTCACCCTCGTCTCTTCCTTAGATATAAGAGGTTCTGGTCATATCCTGGAGTGTGTTATGTTTGATCCCGGTTATATCCAGTTGCGCCCGAAGAGATGAGTGACAAATTCTACGATCCTATGCACACACAACAGCTCATAACTTTTCCGCTTTAGATTCCTTTGATTCTTCAGATGAGAATGTTACAGCCTCATATTTCAACATGTGAACATATTCTTGATATTGCCCCTTATCTAAAACTCTATTGGCGAACTGTTTAGAGAACCCCCAGACGATAGACATGTCCGAGTCCAAACATGATACTCCCTTAATATGCACAAGGCCGCCCAAAACTGCTTCCTGACTTACTTGGACCTAGAGTGCAGGAAGGTCGACAACTGGACGGATGGGTCCCTACCTCGACAGCGTGCTACTCTCAACTCTCCCAACACTCATAAAACACAAGAGTGTGACGCATCTTTACCGTGTAGTTGGATTTTAAAGGTTAGTCAGGTCGCGAAAACGTAGGCCATAAGGAAATAGCCAAATGGTTAAAAATTGTCTTATAACAAACAAGATAATTAATTTTCGAGAGTGTAGTGATATGACAACACTCTATATCATATATCTCTCTATCTGGTCTCGCGAAGATGAGGAATGGGTTGGAAGTGAAATGAAATGTGAGGTGGGAGGTAGGAATACATTAATAACATTTATATACGTTAAATAAACAGGGGAATTGCTAGCGGTATAGATTAACTCTAGACTGTAACATTTGTACTAAGGATGAAAACACATGGAGGGATGTTGTCATTACGTACACAAAAGGGGGACAGGTGGATTTAGCAGAGCATTTTGATATATCTATCACAGACATTATGAGTGCGATAGCCATGGGGTTTATATATATGTCATTAGAGTTGTATATCATGATAGGAATACATTTATAATTAGTCGGTACAATACTGTTCTACGTTCTCGGATGTGGGTTAATAGACACATTATCGAATTGTTATGGTAGCGAGTGAGATGACTATATACTATTGAGAGAGCGCGCATCTAGGGACTGGGCTAATGGCGATTTGTAACATTCTATGAATATTGCGGTTATGATGTTTTTATTGGGTTGAAATGAATGGAGGTTGTTTTGATATAGCGGGTGGGTTGAGGTGATGTACTACGTTAGATAGATGGTGTTTATTTTGTTGTATGTGTACTAGTAGGGAGGTGGGTTGAGTGTCTCTATCATCTCGGTTTACTTTGTCACTAGAGTTTGTCTGTTGACGTCGGGCTCGTCGTGAGCGCGTCTCTCTCTCCTACGACGCGCTACGACCACACCATATCCTCCCCCACTCGAGCAACACCACACCCTCAAGTGCGACACCACAACACAAATCCTACCCGCGGCTCTCGGTATCCGTTCCATCGGATGAAATTACTGTACTCTCACGAGCGAGCGCATCCCACTGGTAGCAGTCCGCAATCCCACTCCAAGCGTCCACGCGACTGAAGCGAACTCCGACGCCCCACACACCAACAACTATAAGGAACCTCTTCCGCTCCCAACACTCCACTCTCCACGACGATTGGGATTTTATATAGTAATAGGGAGAGAGGGTATGTGGTTATCGGGAGGTTGGATGGCGTTTAGGGGCATAGGCTGCGTTATGGTGTTGATTGGAGTGTATTGATGGAGAGATGGGAGTCAATATTGTGCGCAAATGGTGGGGGGGGGGGTTGTGAATGATGGTGGGGAGTTAAAATTTTGAAGGGTGGGGGGGAATAAAGTAGGGAGGGGAATTGGAGATAGTAGTCAAAATTATGCGGTTAATGGTGCGTTGGAAGTATGGTAAATGAGGGTTGTTTTAGCGATCTATGGGGACACAACAGACGCCACTCGGCTACCGCGCACGGTCTTACACTCACTCTCAGAAGCCCCACCGTAACATCAACAACCCTCCATAAACACCTCGAGTGGTGTAATCTGAGCAAGTCAATGTAACATTGTGGGGAGGGATGGGGGTGTTTTTGGGTGTTTTGATTTGATTTGATAGGGGTAGGTCATGGGGGGAGCGACATCTTACATATTATATTACTAAGCGGAGCGGTATTACTAGACCCGCGATTCCATAAATGTCTCTCAGGCCATTCTCCACCCGTGCAACGAGCACAAAATTCTCAAGTCATCATACATTTTCCATCACAATCGTAAGACTATAAACATCACAACTTTCGTAGTTGCGTCGCGGAACGCGTACTGCCTTATTTTAGGTGTTGTCCGTGTCTCTTAACAACACCCAACAAAAAAGGCAAGACCCGCATCTGCGTCATATATGAATGCAACCGCTTACTAGAAGCGGAACATAGCTGATAAGAGATGCGGAGCGTGCATCTATCAAGTAAGAGGCGGAAGACATAAGAAAAGAATACTCTATATAAAAACAACACGCTGACGATGCGTATAGGTGAAGAAAGTTTATCTACAGCGGCGTCGAGCTCTGCGTGAGGCTCAGAGGGCTCTACATCATCAGGCACTACCACAAAAACAACCTCGGCAATACCTACACAAACTATCGAGAGCGCCACACCAACCATTAAAACCACACTCTCTCTCCCCCGCTTACAAGTCTCTATACACACTCGACGTCACCGAAGAGCAACCCTACATGCCCTATAATGAGACCTAGCTCCACTGCGACCACAAAATAAAACTTTGCGCAGGGGGCCGGAGTCTGTAAATCTGGGATAAGTAGCGAATTCTTCTGATAACACAAGGTCGACACTGTGCATGCGAGGCGCTCTCAATCATAGGATATACAGGTACATAGCTCGGAGCATACAAATGCGTATACGTGAGATTGCGATCATGTCTGTCTTTAATCGCGGGTATCGTAATAAAGCTACCACAATGACACCCTCATCGCTCAGACACCACCACCTTCACAAGGGTCTCCGCTAATATTATTGAAGACGGATATTTGGTCTGCGGTAAGTGAGATACGTACATGATAATGTAAGGGGGTGGGTGGATGGAGGTTTTGCGAGGGTGGGAGGGAGAATCTAGGTTAGTGGATGAGGGATTATTGGGGTTTGGGGGGGTTTGGTTGTGGGGTAGTTATGAGTATGGGAGAGGGTGTGAGGGAATGGGGATGGTGTGTATTGTTGGGGTGAAGAGAGGGGTTGGGATATGTTGTGAGAGGGGGTAGGGGGGGATTGTGTAATGGAAGGTGGTTATTATGTGATGGTGTTGGGTGGATAATGGGGAGGGGGGATGGTGGGATATGGAAGTTATTGTGGGGGGGAGGGGCGCACTGTGGGTGGAGGTAGGAGGATCATGGAGGAGTTTTGAGACATGGGGGTTGGAGTGTGAATTTATTCAGGAGCGTATGTAGGGGGATGAGCTGTTTGGATGGAGGTGCAGATATTGGGCGGCAAGGGGGGGAGCGGTGTGGGGGTGTAGGGTTGTGTAGAGTGGGGGGGGGACATGTTTGTTATAGGAGGAAGGTGGGAGTGGGTAGGAGGGAGGAGGGACTAATTAGGGGGATAGAAGGGAGATAAGGTGGGAGTTGGAGGAAGGGGGGGTTTGGGTGGGTGGATTTTTTTGTGGGGTAAGGGGGTTGAATTGATGGGGGGGGAGGGGATGTGGGTTGGGGGGGGTGAAATGTAATATAAGTTGATGTAATATTGGTTGGGGGGATTTTTGGGTTTAGATGTGGGGTGGATGGGGGGGGTATCTATTTGGGTTTTGTATTTGGGGTGTGGCGTGGTGGGGTGGGGGTTGGGGTGTGGTGGATTGAAAGTGGTGCGTGAGGTTTCACATCGGTGGATTGTTGTTATAAGGTTATTGAAGAGGAGGGTGGGAGGTGGAGGTAATGGTTGTGGGTATGAGTGTTTGTGATGAGGGAGAGAGGGGGGGAGATGGTATGATGGATAAGGGAAGATGGAAGGGGGGGGATGGGATGGGGGGTTGATGGGGAGGGTGGTAGGGGGCGATTAGGAGGGATGGGTGGTGAGAGGTGGTATAATGATGTGAGTGTGATTAATAGAGGAATGAAGTTTTGGTGTGTGTGTTAATGGGATGGTACGTGTATTTATGTGGTAATGTGGATGGAAATGTAGTGTGGGGTTTGATTGTTTTGGGTTGGAGACTGTTAATGTACACATATTGTAAGGTGACTTGTTTTTGCAAGATCTTTAACATAAAAAGCAATCCTTGTAGTGAGACAATTCCTTTAAATTTCACATGGGGGGGGTGCTGAAGGGAAATTGTACAATAAGGGTGTAGTCAACACCCATGGTCTCCCGGGACTTGCAGTGCCCTAAGCAAGATCACTATGATAGTTTCAATTCACTTACATGTTATTCTAATTTTTTCTTTTTTGTTCCTAGCCTGCTGTGATATGTATGCAATCACTGATAATACTGTGGTAACTCCGTAACTACCCAATTAAAAATGGGAGTTATCGTAGATGCTGTATTGGTTTGATACTTTTATGTTTTTAATTTTATATGGTATAATTTTAAATTAATTTTAGATTATATACTTTTAGATTCATTTTATGTTACATAATTATATATTTATTTTATATTATTTAATTTGATAATTGTATATTATATAATTTTTTTGTAGTTTTATAATTATCATGTTTTATTACTTTACTTGTATTAGTTGGGAAATAATTTTTTTTTGCCTATTGGTGATTACAGTTCGTGTACTACAACTTTGGCCTTAGCCTTGCCACTTTGAAATTGGTATGGATTGTTAAGACGGTTTTGCTCCACATTCTGTTGAGCCCACATTCATAAGGGTGCTTTCACACGCTGGTGCGTTTTTTTGCGTTTTTTTAATGCGTTTTTGGATGCGTTTTTTTGCAGAAAAGCACAGCAATTAATGAAATTAAATTAAAGAAATTACATTTCTGCACAAAAAACGCATCCAAAAACACACCAAAAAAACTGCACTGTGTGAAAGCACCCTAAATGGTTTTCTAATCGTTATACATACTGGCGTGAGACACGTCTCCTAAAGATTGTCGCATACAAAATTATGCGGTCTGGTGCAACATGCACTTGTCTTGGCAAACAAAGTTCTTACATCTGTCGGATAGGGCTATTACAGGTTTTTTTTGCATCAAAGCAAGCCAGAAAACTGGCGCAGCCCCATTTGTATAAAGTGCCCAGTTTTTCATGAGATTACAGGGGGTACACTTTGTGATCAGCTTATTGTTTAGAAGCCCTTCTAACCTTTCACTAATACATATATTTTACAAGGAAAATGTTCATGATAATTGGCTGGATCAGTGTTTGGGACATTGTATCTTTTAACAGATTCAGCATAAAATGTCCCAGGAAATGCCATTGTATGTTGAAAATATTGTTTTTCAGGCCATTGTAACTTGACGGACCATTATGCCAACAAAGTTCCAATCCAATATTCTGTCACTAAAATGTAGTGATCACTGCTATTCCGGCCATATCCTGGTCACACCGCTGCTTTCTTTATCAGTCTAGACGCAGATAATTGGACTCTGCAATCTTACTCCTCCCTGCAACAGCTACTTGTCCTGTTGTACAGTGGGGGGGGGGGGGGGGGGGGGGGGGGGTGGGGGGGGGGGGGGGGGGGGGGGGGGGGCCCCTCTTGGCTGAAGGAGTCTCAGTGACACAGTGGTTAAGAAATCACAGTGAATCCATGTTAGAACACATGCAGGTGCTGGGAGACAGCGCATCATTGCTCCCACTTGCTTTGGAAATGGTATCAGCTATGAAACTGGTGAGAAGTGAGGGCTATGCTTTATGGAAATAATTAATAGCAGGTAAAACCTGTGAAGTTTTTTCTCTAATGTTCCTTGCACCTCAACACAGGACAAGAATTTGACAGAAGAGGAGCACGGATATCGTGTCCATATACATAACAAGGTTACTGATGCATTGTCCTCTCGTAATGTCTCCAGTCTGTGGGAAGTAGCAGCTTTCAGCGCAGCGTTGACACAGTGTGTGGTACGTGTACAATCTTTAATATGACGGCCTTCACGTCTCTCATGCACCATTAAAGAGTGTTCGTAATCATAGAAGATGGGTTGTTGATCCAGGAATTCTCTTCTGATTTTCATGTTAGGAGTCGAGAGGTAATTTCCTCTAAGATTAGGTATTTGGGCTTCAGTCTCACGGGTGTGCTGCCCTTGCTTAACTGCACTGCAGAAGAATAGGTTTGACTAGATAAATTGATGCATTTTCTCAGCCGTACTGATTCTGTTTCTTTATATATCACCCATAGGACCATCAGCCCGAGTTGGATACAGCAATACTTCTCAAGGTCCTGAACTTTACAGATAAAATGATCCGTGTACTGAATATGGAAAGCAACACGGATCAAGTTGAAAATGACATCAAAGAAAATATTCTCACTGTGCTGGGTAGGAAGAACTGAGTGTCAAAAAAGTATAATGATGTTACCAGACGTGACTGTATTTTACTGAATATTGAAAAATGATAGAAAAGAACGTAGCATTTGGAGGCCAGATATCATGTGTTTGATTCAACCCTAGTTACGCCTTAATATGATACATTTCATGTAATGCAGCTTATAGACTTAGCGGTCAGTTTATTATGACCAGGAGGCCATTTTCGATTTTATCACTGGTATCAGAGAATGAAGCTGTAAGTATTTAGTAACCGCCTGATTGTTCCATACAAGGCATATTAAATAAATATCAAGGTCTCAGAAACTTTGAACAGTAGGAATACCTTGTGGTTTGAAACACTGGTGCCTGCATAAGAAAGCAGAAGCAAAATTACGACCAACAGTTGTTAATGTCTTCAGAGAGGACATTGAGGCAAAAAAGTCTTAGCATAATAACTGTGGTGCCAAATGGCTCTTGGATAATGGAGATGACTGGAGGATTGGAAACATTTAATAGAATAATATTCATATCAACTATTTACAACGTACAGGTAAATTAGCTATACGATTACAAGGTACTGGCATCATATATTAAAAAGATGCCTCGAGATGTGTCTCATGGCAACACAGTTTGTGTGGGTTACTCTTCTTAAAGGGAATGTGCCAACAAATGACTTATTGTCTAACTCACGTTTTCATGTTAAACACATTATTTTTTTTTTCAATTTTACATCACTTTCAATATTTAAAAAAAAAAATCAGCACAAGCAGGGCCAAATTGAAAGATGTTACCAATGTGAATAGATAGCACAGTATCCACCAGTCACAATAAGAGATGTCACAGCCCCCCTCCCCCACTCCCTGCACACTGACTTCTTCCAGGGTCACACAGCATGACTAGAAAATGCTCCTATAGAAGTCTTACGGGACTGAGTCAGTCTTAAAGACTGTCACATAGGTGAGGCCTTCCTTGCTGAGGACAGCACAAGATAGTGACAGACATGCTGTTTCCAGTGCTGACCCCTAATTCTGTAAGGTGCTGTAGTTTTAGAATATTTAATGGTGACAGATTCCCTGTGACAGATTCCCTGTATGGCGACTAGAGATTCCTATAAATTAATGAAAACTTAGAAACACATCTGTATTATAGGAACCCAGACTTAGCCAGCGGAAAATCCGTGCAATGTGGACTGCTGCACGGATTTTCCATTAAAGTCAAGGTAAAAGATTGACAGTGGGTTAACCACGATGGCTTCAACAATCAAAAAAACCCGCCTGCGAAAACCCGACGCAAAAAAACCTGTGCCATGGGGACAAGCCATAAGACTGTTTGTATACACATAAACACCAAATACATACATGCATGAAATATGTTATTATTGTAAATTTGAGCCATATTTCACTAATGATATAATTATAGCACAAAAATATACCACACTTTATCTCCAGACAACAACCCAACATTCACCACTACATATATGTACAAGTACATTTATTATATCTCAGATGCCATTCATGTGCTCACTCTTCAAAAAAATATATAAATCCTGATATAACATTCACTCAAGTAATTGAAACCGACATAAGAAAAATTGAGCCACTAGAATCCACTTCATTATAACATCACGACAATACTGCACCTAGCCCCAATAAGTTCTTTCAAAAAATCACTCTCACAATAGGTAAAGTTGTTATAAAAAAGGTTTGTTAGAAAAAAATTGTTACAAAAAATTCCTTCCTGACAGAAAAAAAATAAGGTGTGTTTCATAGAATATAGGGAACAAGCAGAAAAAATTATACAAGTAACAACGAAAAAAGAATATAAATAACAATGAAAAAAGGGGAAGAGGAGGAAATAACTCATACTATGGCAGATCCCCTATTAATACATACCCCATATTACTCACCTCATCTACATTTTACAATCGATTCCACCCAGTCCTGATCTATAGAGATGTGCGATTTAATCGAAAAAAGTTGAAATCGAGCCGATTTTGACGTTTTCCACTATCTCGATTCAATCTGATTTATTTCCTTAAAATCTGATCAAAAATTGCGATCACGGAGTCAGATTGCACCATTTTCGCAGCTTCCTGCACTTTGGCGGCAGAACCAACTCAGTAATGACACAGAGGGGGGACAAGTAATGTCACCATGGGGATTTAAGGCGATCCTCATTGGCTGCTAAAATCACATGAACCTGTCTTTATCTACTTCTCACTGTAGTCTACCTCCTCACGGGAGCTCCACTTGCTTACAGACTGTGAACAGAATGCATTGCTGTTTCTCTGCTCTGCATTTTTTAAAAGCAGGCAGACACACCATTTTCCAGCAATTTCACCATGGAAAAGGTGCTCAATAGATTTCATAGATATTCCGTAGAAAAAATTCTATTCCTACTCCCGATTGTCAGTTGTTGGAAAAGACCACATCTCTTAGTTGTCTCTACATATGCTCAGACTCGCACCTAACTTGCAGTATTTTAAATTACAAGAACCAAAAGGAAGAACACTATTTGATTATGGTGTGTGTTACACGTCTCATCTTCCATCTAAGACCGCACTTCACCAGATAGTTTGATGGCGATACAATTCTGAGTTTCCTAGTTGCCAGTTGGTAAAATTAAATAGGGATTTAAGTACACTTGTGACTTGCGCTGTCTTTCTGCAAATACAGTTCTTCACATCAAGAAACTGTGACTACAAATATTTCAAGCCCTTTTAATATTATATCTTCCTTCTGAACAATGGACGACAGTAGAGATGGTAAGCATAGAAAGAGTGGGGTAGGAACGTGGATAGCTAGCATACGAGACAAGGCGCTCCTTTCAAATGCTCCCGATACAACAACAACAAGCGAGCACACTCATCAGTATGCCAACCATCAGCCTGTCATTGGTTAGTCGGGGGGGGGTCCCTGTGAATCTCAGTACAGAAGAGTAGACGTCGCCAAATCAAGTTCTTCCAGTGTTTAACACAACCTGCATCCAGCTGTTTCATCTCCTCGTCCTCTCATCATGCCCACACCAATGTCGTCAACACAATCAATCCAGGACTCCCAACTCCTTAATAAAAAACAGCTCGCCCAAATGTCACCAATGTACAGGACCACTGGGATAATCCATCGAGCGATTCTCTGAAACCGAAGGCTCTCATATATGACACAATGCGGTTAGAAGCGGTCAGAAGCATTTCAAATAGAGATCAAAGGGCCACAGAGGATGAATTTGCTCTGTTCTTGCGACACCAATCACTGATGCCATACAGAGTTGAATCGGAAGCTTGGTCATCCGGCAGAAATCCGAAGCGGCGCCCTTATAGTCAGCATGAGCCTTGCAGTCTGTTCTGTGGCTCTTCGAGCCCTCAGCTTATTCAGGACAGTAGACACATTATCAGGACAAAGAAGTCACCCCCTGTGATGATGATTATGTTATGACCATCCGCCAACGTCGGTCTCCCTTTTCAACAACATTTGCTGGGAGCGCTTTCTCATCAGTGGGAAGGAAGAGGAACAATGATGATGGGGTAGATGTCAGTACGGGTCCGGCCTCAGAAAGGAGAGGCTGTCTCGCAAACAAAGTCCACTGCGACTTTGATCCGCCACGCCATGGTCATGGGGTGGCAACGAGACCACTGCTACTAAGTTTTCACCGACGAAGCCTCCAGCCTCAGCATTCGCCGCGAGCGACAGACCTGATAATATTGCCGCCGCTCAATATATGCCGTCATCCCGTCAGTAGAGAAAGCGACATCTAAACGAATAAGATACATTTAACCACCACCAAACATATTATGCGCACATGCATCCTAAAGCAGCTCATATACTCGCGTTGCGAAAATCAAGGCCAAACAGGTCCTGGGCTTCCAACTACTGTGACGTCCTCTGTCTCCTGCTCCTCCTCCTCCACCACTTCCAAGACCAAGCAGTCTTCTGCTGCCCATGTCCTGGAGCGGCATGAGCAAGCACTAGCCCCAGTGCCAGACACTGTCGCCTGATTACCACCACCACCAGGGACAAAGCCTACCCCTTCTCATTCCACCAGTTTGAACCTGCACGCCATACAGCGGCCAGTCAAGCAGCCAGCCTTCTATGTATCAGGTGTGGGAGCATATTTTGCCTGCCGTAAATGTCAACATTGCACGGCAATAATAAAAGGAGATCAGATTTGTCATCCGATGAAAGGTTATCCCATCAAGTTAAATGGACATCACACATGCGATAGCAGTGCGGTCGTGTATATGTTAAAATGCCCTTGTGGCAAGATATATGTGGGCCAAACAAGTAGATCAGTAAGTAACAAGTAAGATCAGACTAAACGAACATAAATCCATGATTAGGCAGTTTATTTCCAACAAAAATGATAGTACTAAGATCGATGAGGAAAAAAGAAGTTTTGGAGAAACTTCATTAACTCGACACTTCGTCAGCCAGAGCCATGGCTTGTCTGAATTGTGCAGGAGTACCTTGAATGGCTTCATTGTCAAAACCCGTGCTGCTTAAGAGGAAGCTGCTACAAAGAGAAGCCTTTTGGATACATCGCTTGGATGCGATGGCTCCAAAGGGCATAAATGAAGCATTCAATCTCAAAGCATTTTTGTAACAAATATTATTTTTAATGCTTTTATTTTTTTCTGCGAGAGAAGTTGTTTTTCTAAAATCATTTACTCACGTTTTCCTAATCATTACCCATATAAAGACTTCGTTGTGTCCTTAGAGCGCATGCTTGAGAAATAGGAGGAGGAGGACGTCATCTGCCGAAACGTCCGCTGCGAGCCAACTCGAGCTGCCCGAATCTCCCCGGCGTCTCCAAAGAAAGCTCCTGCCGGAGCTGAAATTAATGGACCTTTGAGTCTTTTGGACTGAACGATGTCTCCATTGCGATGCTGCTAAGTACCCCTTACTTTTTGTTTCTATGTATACATTGACTAACTGATGTCGTTTTAAAGGAAACTACAATAAAAGCTTGCTAAGTTTTTAAAAAAACTCCCATTTGATACAGTCCTTTTTGCTGACTGGATACATACAGAGTCGCGACGACTCTTTAACATAGTTAACATAGTTAGTACGAGTACTTTGAACAAAAGACACGGTTACCCATCAAGTTCACCATGGGTGGGGAAAATGTTGAATAGAGAGAGACAAGGACATTAAGTCAGCTCTCCATTTCTGAGATTTAAATTAACCTTTGAGACCCAAAAACACTGAACCAATCTGCTCCAGTGTAGACCAAATCTCTGACCCAGAGCCTCCAACACCCAGGATCCATATTTTACATGGCTACGTACGCATATAATATCTTTAGTTCCCAGAAGGTATCTAAGACTTTCTTGAAACTCCCTACATTTCCTGCCGTGACCAGCTCTTCTCAGGTAGGCTTATGCCCCACAGATCACTGTTCTTACAGTCGAATAACCATCTTTTCCTCCTCTGGAGATTGAATCCATTTTCTCTAGTCGAAGGAATTTCCTCTTGTCTTTTTGAGGGGTCTTCAACTTGAAATAATTTCTCCAATACTTTACTGACTAGGGATCCTATCTTCTATATCAATTATGCTAAATTAATCAGGCCCGCTCCGAAGCCGTCTTTTCTATCCTCAGACTAAAAAGATCTCAATTCTACTAAACCTCTCCTCAAACTAACGAAGCTCCAATTCCTCCGCCTTACTAATCTTATTGATCTGCGCTCCCCGTCTTCTGCTAAATACTCTCTCCTCATAGCTTACCCCATCTACATACACATCTCTCTCCATATAACCCACTGGGGCCCCGCACTGAACAGCATCATCTAAGTGAGTGACGCACCACATGCTTTCTATTTAGATACAGCGGCTCAGAAATGAAACGATCCTTGTCCCGCGAGTCCATAAGCCTCTTTTAATACACACACATATCTTTGCCCTTGCTCTAGAGCAGCTGATGACAATTGCATTACTATTCTGTAGTCTATGATCTACAAGAACGCCAGATCTTTCTCAACAAGAGATTCTCCACTTTTTCTCCCCCTAGTACATATAATGCTTATAGATTATTCTCCCCAGATTCAGAACCTTACATTTAGTCCACATTTGAACCCCATTTGCAGTGTATCCCCAAGCACTCAGTGTCTATCCAGGTCTTGCTTGCAATTTATGAGCAATCTTCCATAGATTTTGCATCTAACCCTGCATAAGCTTGTGTCTCTGCAAATCAGAACGTTGCTATCGATCCCGTCTACTATATCATTAATAAATACATTAAATAGAGAGGACCCATACTGAGCCCTGCGAACAACCACTCACGACCGGGTCCACTCAGAGAGAGAGTCATTACCACCACTCTCCCTGGGCTAAAATCAGCAGCCAGTTTTTGATCCATTACACACGTAATCTCTAACCAATGGATTCTAGATACCCAACAAACGCTTATCGAGGGACACAGTGTCAAATGCCATTGCAAAGTCTACAAACCCAAATAACCACAGCTGCCCGCTATCCAAGACTTCTACTCACTCTCTTCATAAAAAGAAATCCGATTGTCTGACAGTCTTCAGTCCTTAGTAAAATCCATCGCTGCAATCACTAATAAAATTGTGTTTAGGTCAACATACTCCTGTATATAGGTCCCTTATGAGCCCCTCAAACATTTTTCCCACAACAGATGTTAAACATACTGGCAATAATTACCTTTGCAGACTTGGAAACCTTTTTTTTGAAGATGGGAACTTATCAATTTTCCTTGCGCCAGTCTCCTGGTACTATACCAGCACCATGGGGGGGGGGGGGGGGGGGGGGTGGGGGGCGGGGGGGGAATCTCTAAATAACAGGGCACAGAGATAACCAAGCGAGCTCTTTAAGAACTCTTGGGTGAATGCATCAGTCCTGGAGCCTATGTTCACAGTCCGTTTTATTTAACTTGGCTTTGACTTTTTCTACACTGAGTAATTAATTATAGCAGATATGTATTAATAGTACGCGCACCACCTACCTTCATGCACTTGCCCACCCCCACATCCACTCCTATTTCAATGACATATATTACTGTAGCTTGTAAAAGAGAACCTATTTATTCCTCTGCCTTCTCTTGTGTCACCATGACCAGCCCCCCATCACATGTTTTTAGAGAGTCCTACCTTGCTCTGATCTTTGGCTTTTTGAGAATTTATTTATGCTCTTATAAGAATTTCTTGGGGTGTCCTTGCCACCTGCCTTTTCATATTAGAATCTTTTAGCTGCATTTATCCACTTTTTATTACAGATTTTTATTAAGCTTCCCCTCTATAATTTTCAAACGGCAGATGCTCTGAACACCCTGCTGACTTATAAATTTTTTAAAATGCCTTTTTTTATTGATTTATTGCCCTCAATAACAGAAGGTAGAGCGGTCATGTTTATCTTATGTCTTAAGACTCCTAACTTGTTACCCATAGGAATATCGTTTGCAATAAATTTTTCCCTCAAGTATATTCTTAAAGCTCCCCACATGAGCTTCTATATCAACATTTGCGCGAGCGTCACACCTCCTCACACACCGCCCTTCGCTCTGCGCACCTAACTCATCCACGGGTCCTCCTCGCTATGCACTCCCTCATTACACAGCGTTACAAAATCTTGCCCGTCTTCTTATATAATTAAATATTTTTTGCCTTCCCGCTCTTTTTTTCTTTCTTTCCAGTTTACACTAAAAGTGAATTATATATGGCGATCCACTGTTACCAAGATTTCTTCAGAACCAGTGACCCTAGCTCCGACTATTTTCTGCTTTGTTAGAAATGACCAATCCAACAAGCATACTTCTAGGGGGTTCCCCACAAACGCCCCTAAAATTTCCTCTAACAATTGGGGAATTTCCCTTTCCCCTTTTTTCAGTACCAAACCTGACCCCAGTCAATCCGGGAAAAATTAAAGTCACCCATTATTATCACTTTACCCCCCGTGCTTCCCGCACCATTTTTTTATGCTTTTGTTCTTATATCTCCTCAGTGTTGTTGGGGGGTCTTAGTTACACCAAAAAAATTTTGTGCTTTAATATTTGGGTACAATTTTAAATTTATATTGGTATTTATATAAAGAATGACTTTCGACTATGGACACAGATATTTACCGGAGCCCCCAATACCAATCCGACAGGCATTTTTTTTCCCGAAAAGCCGCCCCTGCCCTGGCCACCACATGTCGAAAAATCTCCACGCGTTGGCGCATCTTGTCCCCAAAGTCCATCAGACAACCACAGGACTAGTGCAGGCAAAAACTATTCAAAACACTGATTTCTTATTCAAAATTTATTCAAGGTCCAAAAGGGTCTTTTGCGGGTTTTGTGTCAGGACTGTAAAAAACGCAATTAAAGGTCTTATTGAAAAAACCCTTACTCCAAAAAAACCATTTTTTCTTGAAATTTTTAAGCAGTTCAATGGTTTTGGAGTCATGCTGCTAAAAAAGACAGCAATAGTCAAGTTCTATTATCCTTGGTCGGTTCCCTTGCTCTCATTTCTAAAGACGGTGCCAATCGTTCTTCAGTGTTAACACACTCTGCATCCAGCATTTTAACCCTCTTCCTTTTGCCGCCACAAAATCATTTTTATCATCACACCAAAGAAGCAAAGACAGGCCAAATTTCTACCAAAAAAACCCCACGGTTTTTCCCTATTTGAAAAACCCCTTTGATGACACAGTGTGGTTTGGGGGGACAAGGGATTTCAAAAAGATCAAGAGGCCCAAGAGGATGTTTTGTCGCTCTGATGCCCAACACTGATCCCCCAAGGAAAAAGAACTGGTTCCTCTCTTTCGGCTGGACTCCCATTTTTAAGGTGCAAAAAGAAAAAAAGAGGGAAAAAGGGGTGGAAATTCGGTATATATTCTGCACCCCCTTCCCTTTAAAACATGAAATTCTCCCTTGTAAAACTTTACAGCGCACCTACAAAAAGGGGCGACATTGTTTCCTTTAAAATGGCATGGGCACAAAAACAAAAAGGCAGGGCCACATAAATTTTATCGGGGCAAGACTGGCGGGATCTACAATGTTCCCAACCATGCGGGGAATAATTTTTAAACAAGAAATAAAGGGTAAAATCCTTCCCAAAAAAAACCCAAAAACCCTATGGAGCAAATTCCCCCACCCAAAGACCCGGGTATTTTCCCCTTCCAGTGGGGTTAAAGGGAAAAAACGAGAGGAAGGAAAAGGAAAAAACGAAAGCGAAAACGGGGGTGGAACGCAGCGTCAGCCGGGGTTTTTCCAATTTGAAGCTCATTTCCGTCCGCACCATGGAAAAAGGAAACCCTTTGCTCCCTTGACCCATTCCCAAAGATTTTAAAAGGCCATAATGTGACGAAATTTTTTGAAAAATACCCATTGTTGCTTAAGCATAATGATTTTATGTGCAACTAAATTCTTTTTCAAATTTTTAATAGGGGGCACTCTCAAATTGGCATAAATTTCTAAAGCCTCCCTCTTTCTTGACTTTTTTCTTGAGGAAGGCTCGAGGTCTTAGCTCCCACTTCCGGCATTCGCACCCAGTTTTGGTGCGACTGTCACCGTTGCAGTGTCATTTTGGGCCCCCACGCAACCGTCGCATTTTTTCGGAAAATTTTTTTGGGATTTCCCCTTAAAATGGCAAATTTTCCCTGGTTTTAGGGTCATGCTGCTGTAAAAAAAGCGATAGTCAAGGGTCCAAAAAAAACGAAAATCTTTTTTTGAAATCTCATTTTTCGGGAAAATTTTAAATTTTCTGTTTGGTCCATAAGGGCATCTTTTGCTTTTTTTGGGTTCATGCGGGGAAAAAAGGAAACCCGATAACCCAAATTTTCCTATTCACTAAAAAAAAGGTTCAAATACTGATTTCTTCTTGAAAATTTTATTCAAATGTCCAAAAGGGGCATTTATGCGGTTTTTTGTGGTCAGGGCGTTTGGGAAATACAACGATAGCAATTCCAAATTAAAAAAAATTTTGGGTTCAAAAACAAATTTCCCTTCTTTTTAATTTTTTTGGGGGAATGCTTAAAGGGCATTTTGGCGAAATTTTGTGGTCATGCTGCTGTAAAATACAGTGTGCCCAATTTCCTATTCAGAAAATTTTTGTTTCAAAAACTCATTTTCTCTTGCAAATTTTATTATGAGTGTCCATAAGGGCAATTTTGCTGGTTTTGGGTCAGGCCCCCTGTAAAAACAACAATAAAAAAGGGTCGTTTTAAAAAAAAACCCTTTTATTTCCATACTTTTTTCACTTTCATCAAGGAAACAAAATGAACACGGTTACTGGGTGGCCCCCCTCCTTGACCCAGTTAAAGTTTCAAAAGTCACCCAGTTTCCTTTCACCCCAGGGAAATTAAACAGTAGAATGCGGGAAATTTGAGACAGTGCTCATTGCCCAACGGAGACACCCTGTAGGTTTGGGGTTTATGCGGGCAAAAAAAGAAAAGCGATAGCCCAGTGCCCCCTATTCAAAAAATCTTGTTTTAAAAAGGTTTTTTTTTTATTTCCCTTTTTTTTGCAAATTTTATTCCGAGGGGTTTCCCATAAAAGGCTTTTTTTGCTATTTTGGGGGCCCAGATCACTGAAAGACACCAATAGTAAGTTCGAAATTGGGAAAAAAAGCTTATTTCACATACTCTTTTATTCTTGCAAATTTTAAATTGATTTCTGAAAAGTTTTTTTTTGGCTGTTTTTTGGGGTCATGCGCTGTAAAAGACAGCGAGGCCCAATACCCCAAATTCAAAAAAACTTTTTTAAAAAAGACTCATTTTCTTCTTGCAAATTTTTTTCCCTGAGTTTTTATAAAGGCTTTTTTTGCAATTTTTTGGGGTCAGATCACTGTAAGAGACCCCCAAAAAAAAAAGGGTTTCATTGAAAAAAACTATTTCACTACCCCTTTCCAATTTAACATAGTTTAAAAGGTTTTGAAAAAACCCAAAAAAGACAAAAAATTTCCATCCCATTTCAGCTTGTTTGCTAAAGTGTTGATCCATGGGAAAAACAAAAACCCCAAGGGGAAAGGACCCAAATTGTCCTAAATTTTGGGGAAAAAAATTCCCTTTCCCCGGGACCCAATCTGGCAATGGGAAAACCCAAACGCCCTACCCCAAATCCTAGTTTTTTATAACTTGTTAAATTTTATTACGCTCCAGAAATCCCATCCAAACCTTTTTGAACTCTTGTTTTGAATTCCCCAAAGACAATTTCCTCTTCAGAGAGTTCCCCCAATTTTTCATTTTCCTCTAACAGTAAAGAACCCTTTTTAAAATTGTTTATGTAGAAACTTTTTTTCCTAAAAGACGTAAGGATGCCCCTTTTTCTTAATACTATCCGGATATAAATAAACAGAAAAATCTTGTTTTAAAAAATTCATTTCTTCTTTGCAATTTTTTTCTGATTTTCCAAATGATAATTTTTTCTGGTTTTTGGGGGCATTTCTACTGTAAAAAACAAAAAATAGAAAAAGGGCATCCCGAAAAAAAACTTATTTCACATACTCCCCTTTTCTTATTTTTAAAAAAAGCATCAAGGCAATCAAATGAACATCGGTTTAAATGGGTGAACCCCCCCCCTTGATCCACCCCAAATCAAAAGTCCCGCAATATTCTTCCACCCACCCCAAAATTTACAATAGAAGGGAGGATTTTTATCAAAAGGGTTTATTGGGCCAACCCGGAACAACCGTTTCGTCTTCTTCAATTCCCAAAGTCACGGTGGAACAACATCAGCAAAGTGACAGCAAAAATTGGAAAAAATCGTAGCAGCAGCGCATTAAAAAAAATTTTTTTTGAAAAATCAATTTAATCTTGTGAATTTTTTTTCTGAGTGTACCTAATGAGGCCCTCGTGCTGGTTTTTTTGGGGGGCCCTGCTTTCGGTAAAAACAGCGATAAATCAACGTCCTATTCATTTAAAAAAATTTTTTTTAAACTTAATTTTTTTCTTGCAATTTTTTTTTTAAAAATGGTCCATAAAGGGGAAACTTTGCTGGTTTTTGGGGTCATGCTTCGTAAAAGACAGAAAAGTCAATGTCCAATTCACTAAAATCTTTTTTCACATAATCATTTTTTTTTTTGCTAATTTTTATTCCCAAAAAATGGGGGCCTTTTTTTTTTTTTTTTTGCTTTTTGGTTTTTGGGGTCCCGGCTACTGTAAAAGGAATCCCCGGGTCCAAAAATGGGAGTAAATCCTGGGCAGGGGGCCTAAACAAAAAGGGGCCCAGTGTATGATAAAAAAAGGGAAATAGTAATGGGTTTGGGGGGGCCCTTTTTATTAAGCTGTATGGGGCCCTGAAATGGGGGATTAACTACTGATGTCCAACCCCCTTCTACCACTGCCCCCACAATAACAAAAAACAGCCCCGCCAGGGTGAACCTCCGTGTTCCCCCGTTTAGGGGTTTTTTTGCTGTACCACAAAAAAAATATTACAGGGGGTTTTTTGGGCCCTGGGGGAAAAAAAAATTGGGGTTCCTGCCAGTTTTTCCTTTTTGCCCCTTTCCAAACCGGGGTCCTTTTTAAATTTTTTAAAGGGCCCTTAAACACTGCTACCGGCCCGCACCTCTTTTAGCAAAGCTGAACTCATCTTTTCAAGTTAGCCATTGAAAAAAATTTAAATTTTTTGCCTGTGAATTTTTTTCTGTGACTCTTTTGAGCCAAATTATTTTTCAGTTTAAAAATTTACCAAAGGGGATGGGACTTTACTGTCTTTAGAATGGAAAATTTCCCCGTTCTCCTCACCTGTTTCGGTCCCAAAAATTAACCTATCATTTTCCCCCCATTGACTTTTAAAGGGAATCACGATTGGGGAAACGAAATCGATCGAAAATCGGCATGATTTTCTTTAAAATCAGTAACCGAATCGGTCTAGATTTTTTTTATTGATCGTCACCCAAAACTGAACTACAAATGACTTTAGTTTCCTTAAATAAAACCTGCTGAACAAAGGGTTTTAATCCTGGCCCCGGCGCAAACACCTTCACTATGTGACAAATCATTTTAAGTGCCCAGTGCTTCCCCCACCCAACCCTGACGGAAAAATTACCATCTCCCTTTGCTAACCCCCCAAATGATGCAATACATACGCCATAAGCCCAACAGGTGCCTAGCAACAAAGACGCTAGATGTAAAACAGCACATGCACAATAATGCCAAGCCCCGGAATCTTGTCCAGGGAATCACTCACAGTATTCCCCAAGCCAAGACTGCACAAATTAATCGGAGGAAGTGTATCTACAACTACTCGTAACCACAGAGAATATAGGACCCATAAAGTGCCAAGATTTCTCTATCTAATCAACTAATATTAAGTTCCGAAAAACCCACAACAGATCTAAACTCTCATGATATTATAATGACACAGAGGAACTCACCACAGTATTCAAAAATAATAATAAAACATAATATTGAAAAATAATACTAAATAATAATAATAATAATAATAATAAAAAAAAAAAAAATGTTTGTGCTGGACTATTAGTCAACAGGCACCGCTACGATATTAATATATTTATATAGAGTGCTGGACTACAGTGATTGTATTAGAAACAAATACGTTATGACATTGTTCTATGAACCATAAACTCAATGAAATACCAACAAGAAATAGGTCACAATGAAACAAATGAGCATGGTCAAAAGATAACCATAAAAAGGAAGTTGTAATACTGCAGAGCACACGAAAATATGGTATGTGGACAGAGCCTTATGGGCCCCCGGGCATAGCAGTACAGTTTGCCCTGCCCAAATACATGACATCACACTAGGCCATGCCTCAAGCCACCCCAGAGCACGCCCATATTATCACGCCACTTATGTACGGACACCTGCAGCCTATAAGACTAATTGGCAGGAGAGGGAGCCTTTGGCTTCCTTCTCCACCACAACTGTATGCATGTCCTAAAAACACACAAACAGTTAAATAAGCAAAGCCAACCAAGGGATCCAGGGTATGTTTCTTGTATTCCTGGAACATACATAGACCACCTGAGGCCCCTATACCTGTGGGGCCCCCGGGCAACTGCCTAGTGTGCCCAATGGAAAAGATGGCCCTGTATGTGGATTCGGCAAACTATTATAATGCCTCTGAAGAAGTGAAAAACTGTACCCATCACAGAACAAATAAGGGCGTGGCAAGAAGGGGGAAGAAGAGGAAAAAAGGGGGGAACATAATAAGGACACTAGGAGAGTAGCCCCTTCAGTTCAACCAGCACTATTAATGCTATTGAGTCACCACACCCTGAAACCTAACAGCATAGGGAATGATACTCAAGGGAATCAAAGGTTGAGAAGAGGGTCTAGCAAATTCCTACAGCTCTGCCACAGTTGACTGGTGATTTTTCTTAAGTTGTAGTCTAGTGGACATAATGGTTCCTCTTAAAGTGAAACAGGTACAAATAACAGTATTTTTGGCAGAATTACACAAGGTCTAACTCCATTCTGCCATACGTACATGACAAATTTTCTAAAAGGTCCAAACCATAGAGTAGTAGTGTGTTTTTGCAGTAGCTGCTTGTCAGTTTTCTGGATGAGACTATGTTGTGTCTGTCATCTAACATCTAATTCATCATGATAATATTTCAGGTGGCGTTATGACTGCTTCGTATTCTGAGGCTCTTTCGCTTTATGCATTTAATGTTACCCGAGATTTTGCATTAACTCTTGGCAAATCCCAAATGCCTGGGGAGGAAACTGTGTCAATGCATGTTCCTGGAGTTAAAGTACAAGCAACAAAAGTTCATCCTGAGCAACTTCTATGGTCTTCTTCATCCGCCATGTGTCAAATATCTGAGTTCCAAGCACTGCCAAATACCTTGCTGCGCCACCCTGAACTTATACAACTGATTATTGAGCTGGACCAGAACCCTTTATCTGGTGGCCTTTTTCCAAATTTTTCTGTGACTTCCCAGTTGGTGGCTTTGGAATTCATGACACCTAAAGGTAACTCTGTACCAATAAAAGACCTGCCATCAGATGCCACCATTCAGTTGAGAATGCCTGTAAAGAAAGAAATTGTTCTGAGCCCTATATCTGTCTTCTTACTGCCAAGAGGTTCAGCCAAGTTTGCAATATCTATAGAAGAGAGGACACATAGATCTGTAGGAGTGCATCTTTATATTATGGTCTCCATAATGAACGGTGAGTGGAATATACGTTGATAATTATACTGTTGTATCGCTCTGTCAGAATATTATGGACAGGCAAAACTGTCTGTACCCTCCTTGAGAACAAATATTTCATGGTTTCTGTGAAAATTCTACATTTCAGACACTAGAGGCAACATATCTCATTAGGGCTGCGGTATTTTTTTGGTGTATTTTGCACCAAAAAACTGTTGACGCCCTATTCTCTATATAAATGAACTGTAGTACACCAAAACTAGGCGCATTATACGCCAGGCACGACACATTTGAATGTGCCTAAAGTATCTAGCAATGATATGCTATGCACCTACATTTTGCTATGTGCCTAGCATAGGCGCATCAATTATACTATGCAAGGTATACCAGACGCCAGAGTTTTGACAGGTTCATTCATTCAGGTGCACTATACACTCATTAAATGCTCCTTAAAACTGGCGTGGCGCCGCTCTTTCCTGACATGTTTTTCATCATGTAAACCAATAAAGTGATAACATTTTACTCATGTATATTTTGCCTGACAGCTTTGTTGTGTAATAAAGCTCAAAGATCATGCTATGACTAAGGGTATGTTCACACGGTTATTTAGACGCTGTTTTGGATGAGGTTTTCAGGAGCGTTTCCTCACCCAGAACAGCGTCCTAAACGCCCCCAGTTCATTTAATTGATTCATATGTAAAACCTCATTGTAGTTCACACACGATGAAGTTTTTACATGCTTCTTTGGAAGCGCTGAAAAAGAAGTGTCATGTCAATGTTTTGGGCGTGTTTTAGGTGCGTTTCTCGCTGTGGTTTTTGACATGTTTTTGGAGCGTTTTTCTGTGCTTTTTTCGAGGTTTTGATGCTGTTTTGGGAGCAGAAACGCTCCGAAAATCACTTCAAAAACCACGTAAAAATCCGCAATGTGAGCATGGCCATGTTTCTGCTCCCAAAACCTCGCTGAAACACGCTTCTTCGGAAGAGGTTTTAGAGGCGTTTCTCGGCGAGGTTTTGGATGAGGTTTTGGATGAGGTTTTCACCCATAAAAATGAATAGCCAGGACAAAAACCGCGCCGAAACCACGCCAAAAAACCCACCAAACACCGTGCTGAAAACCGCACCCAAAATGCGCCTAAAACACGCTTCAAGAATTGACATGACACTTCTTTTTCAGCGCTTCCAAAGAAGCATGTAAAAACCTCGTCGTGTGTGAACTACAACAAGGTTTTACATAGGAATCAATTAGATGAACTGGGGACGTTTTGGAAGCATTTTGGACGAGGTTTTGGGCGAGGAAACGCTCCGAAAACCTCGTCCAAAACCATGTCAAAATAAGCCGTGTGAACATGGGCTAACACCTTTATCTTCTACACTGTGAACCTGATTTGAAATATTCGATCACTACCATGCCAAGTAGACATCAGTTAGTTCTAATTTCTCCAATGGCAACACTGAAGCGTCACATGATCCCAAAAGAAACCATTGGGCTATGGATGTAATGCACAGATCAGGCCGGTCCTCCAAAGGGATAGCCGCTGTTGTCTTGACAAAAGAATGAGTCTGGAATAGAGGACCCCTGTACAAACTGACATGCCATGACAGGACATATGCAAAGGGATATTTTAAAGGTATGTCACCACAGCACCGGTTTGCGGCCGGTTTTTCAGACGGTTTGCGGTTTTGTAGTCTGAAAAACCGGCCGCAAACTAACACATCGGGCCGCCATGGAAAACCCGTGCAGCAGTCCCCAAACAGGCGGCTGCCCGAAAAACATTGAACATGTCCATTCTTCCGTTCGGTTTTCGGACAGAATATGTGCATGTCAATGGGAAGGTGAAGGGCTTTTCTCTGCTCATCGTGGAAAAAAGCCGCCCCCCCCTGCAGCCGTGGGGACAGCACTAAAACAGGACAAATACCAATCGGATAAACCGACCGATATTTGTCCTTTGCCGTGGGGATGAGCCCTAAGGCTGACCCATCCTTATAATCATACTGTCCACAGTGATGTGGTCAGTGCCTATCACAAATGATCAAAGGTTGCTGCTATCTTTAACAGGCTCTATAGAAGCAACGCTTCTCCCTTATTGCAATGTAACAGAAACGTTAGGGTTAGGAGAACATCTTTATGGGAACATTTAGAAAGGGAATGTAACCCGAATCCAACAAATGTACGATACTCTTTTATGCATAGTTGGCAACTTTTGAAAATGAAAAAGCAGGAGAGTTTAGACGGCGGCGCGCCCATCTTTCCGGTATGCCACGCCCCCTTCAAAAAGCCACACCCACTCCACCTAACTGCATAACGGCTTTGGAAGAAAGCCAGGTAGAAGCCCTTATAGCCAGGTAGTAACCCCCCATAAGCAGGTAGTGCCCCTTACAGGCAGGTAGATGCCCCCTTGTAGCCAAGTAGATGCCCCTCTGTAGCCAGGTAGGTGCCCCCCTTTGTTAGCCAGGTAGGTGCCCCATTGTTGCCAGCTAGTGCCCCCATTGTTTGCCAGCTAGTGCCCCCTCTGTTGCCAGCTAGTGCCCCCATTGTTGCCAGCTAGTGCCCCCATTGTTGCCAGCTAGTGCCCCCTCTGTTGCCAGGTAGATGCCCCCTCTGTTGCCAGGTAGATGTCCCCTCTGTTGCCAGGTCGTGCCCCCATTGTTGCCAGGTAGATGTCCCCTCTGTTGCCAGGTAGTGCCCCCATTGTTGCCAGGTAGTGCCCCCATTGTTGCCAGGTAGATGCCCCTCTGTTTGCCAGGTAGGGCCCCCTCTGTTGCCAGGTAGTGCCCCCTCTGTTGCCAGGTAGTGTCCCCTCTGTTGCCAGGTAGTGCCCCCTCTGTTGCCAGGAAGAGCCCCCATTGTTGCCAGGTAGTGCCCCCTCTGTTGCCAGGTAGTGCCCCCTCTGTTGCCAGGTAGATGTCCCCTCTGTTGCCAGGTAGTGCCCCCTCTGTTGCCAGGTAGTTGCCCCCATTGTTGCCAGGAAGAGCCCCCATTGTTGCCAGGTAGATGCCCCCTCTGTTGCCAGGAAGAGCCCCCATTGTTGCCAGGTAGAGCCCCCCATTGTTGCCAGGAAGAGCCCCCATTGTTGCCAGGCAGAGCCCCGATATAGCTAATAAAAATAAAATAATAAAATCCACTCACCTCACCAGACTCCTGCAGCGCTGCCAGCTCCTGACCGATCTCCTCAGCGGTGCAGGGGAAAGTGAGAGCAGTCGCGCGTCACGTCCCCCTGCGCCGCTGACCTGTATGCACGGCGCGCACAGACGCCGTACATACAGGGGGAGAAGGGAGGAGGGAGCGATCCCTCCTGCCTCCTCCCTGCACAGCGAGACTCCGGGCGGGTGAAGCGGGCGCAGCGGCCGCTACACCCGCCTGTAGGAGCGGCCCGGCGGTGCCAGAGTAGCGCACTAGCGCTACTCCGGCGCCGCGGCCATTTAAAGAGCCCCCGCCGCCTGCTGGCGGCGGGGGGAATGCCAACTCCCCCGGGAGGCTGGTAGGGGACCCCAAATAGCGGGACCCCCACGCCAAAAACGGGAGGGGTGGCATGTATGCTTTTATGTAAAATACAAAAGTTTTCAACTTGCAGTCCTTGCAGTGTCTTCACAGACAGTAAAGTGCCTGTAAATCATCTGCAATTGATTCTTCAGCCTAGCACAGGTTTATGTTTTATGACGCAACACTAAAAATACATCACTGATCAGGTCATGCAATCATGAACAACTCCCATTTTTAGCTAACAAGAGTTGATGCTTTCATAGTTCTAGAAGAGAAATGAAGAGCCTTATACCTCTCTGGCATCAAGTATTACATTGCTTTATTAAGTAACATTTTTTACTGTGTAGGATCTCATTGGTCCAGTGAAGAGTCTCCAGAGTTGCTGATTTCATATGAACCTACTTATTCTTCCAATGAATCCGACACACAGGAGAGCCATGTGTTTAAATTAACTCTTGGACAAGAAGTGGCACAAAATCTTAGTCTTCTGCTCCCAACTGCATGGAGGTATATGTATAAGATTTAATAGTGTGCTATTTCTTTCAAAATGACAGTGTTTTATGTGTTGTCTATTTTCTTTTATATTTGTGACCTATGAAGGGCAAGCACCACAGCCACTGTATTCCAGGAGTGTGTCAATATGCCAATACACTTGTTTAGATTGCCAGATACAGGGCTTGTTACACTCCTAAATTGATACTGATCAGCCAATACATTAAAAGCCAATGTTGTGTAGGTCTTCATCCACCGGGGGACTCTCATCCCACTAAAACAGCTCTAACTTTTTGAGATATTAACTCCATAAGACCTCTGAAGGTGTTCTGTGGTACCTGGCACCAAAATGTTAGCATCAGAAAATCTAAGTCCTAGAAATACGAACATTTAAAGCTTTGTGGATAGTAGAGAAATCACTTCTATTTTCTCTGGCACATCCTTTACCTTTTTAGCAGTTCATTGGTTGTCCTTCTTTGCATTAGGTTTGTCAATTTTCCCTTTTTCCATCACATACATTTTAAGAGTTGACTGTTATCTGCTGACTGATATACACATATCCTGACACTTGACAGCCGCCATTGTCACAAGATGAACAATGTTATTTACTTTACATGGTCAATAGTCGTAATGTTATGGCTGATTTATGTATATGTATCTATCCTGTATAAAGACTTCAGCTGCCCAATATTAAAAGAGGCACGTATCTTACTTATCTTTATTGCCTTTCAGCTGGCCAACATCATTGCTGGAGTACCATGTAAATATCACTAGCCTGCTGTCTAGCAGCCCAGTCACAGTGTCAGTCAGCCTCTTCTCAAGCCTATGTCAGTACTTCCATATGCCTAGCCAGACCTGGAGGACAGAAGGAATGAGTCCTAGCAATGTTAGCCTACCACATGAGGCTGTTTGCCAAACTAACCACCTTACACTATTTGGAGCCAGTGTGTTTGTGCCTCCACATCAGCTTATTTTGCTTCCTCCTGTAAGTATATTTATCAGCATAAGGCTCCATTCACACTATATTGAAAGTGTATGCTTGCTTTATATGCTTTGAGAATCTCATTGGGCGACATGTATGATTTTTGGTACCTAGACGCCAATTTTATTTCGCACAACAGTAGTGTAGAATGTGCCTATTAAGTCTATTAACCCGGTCTACTGCGGATCATAAATCAGGCGCATTCTAGAGCAACAGGTAAAGTGGTTTACCTGTTCTAGCAGTAATGCGTCTGGATTTGCCGTACTGAAGCTGTAAATGTGTAGCTTTGTATGATTGTAATGTGCCCGCCTCCAACACGTCCCCCCGATCTCAGGCGCATTACAAAGTGCTGTGGGTGCTATGTAATGCGCCTGATATTGGAGTGCGCCTGGTTAAAAATAGAGCTGACTGGGCTAGTCTTCAGGCTGAAAAGACACCAGACGTCAACACATGCCACCCATAATGTATATGCTGGATGCTCTAAAAAGGTGCACATTCCAATACAGTTAAAAAACGTATGCCAACCTATACTGGTTAATTGTACGCCGAACTGACACCTTTTTGGCATATTGAAATTCTGTGCTGAAAGCAAGTGCTGGAGTACCAGCCAAGGATGCAAGGATTTTCACTCAGTAATATAAAGTAATATAAAGGTGAAATCTTTTAAAAATTATCAATTAGTTGTCACTTAATGCAAAAATGTTGTAAATATGCTCAAAATGTTCTGGTATTACCAAGCTTAGAAATGGCTCTATGGAAGGACTGAAACGTAGCCTCTTGTATGGACAGGGGTGAATAAATGCAAACTTTTTTTTGAAGTGGTGCTGCTTCCTCCTTTTTATTTTGTACTACAGAGATGCCTCACCAATTGCGGGAGTTACGTTCCAAAGACCCCCGCAATAGATGAAAATCCGCAAGTAGCGGCGTAATATTTATTTTATTATTTATATATATTTTAAGGCTTTATAAACCTTTCCCACACTGTTATTAACACTTTATGATGTGCTTAATCAATCAGCCATGCAATGTCCAGAATACAGAACACAGTGCTATGGTTAGTCGCCTTCCATTCCATACCACAAAACCATGCAATATAGCGAAAACTCTGCAATACAGAATTAGACCCATATAGATATACTTTTTTTAAAAATCCGCAATACAGTTAAGCTGCAATAACTGAACCGCGATATAGCGAGGGACGACTGTACTTGTATGTAAGAGTCTTGGGGTATGACTCCCGGAAGCTTTTTGCCCTCTGCTTTGTATCTTGTTTTTTCTTGTTGCTGTTTCCAGATCTGCTAGTTTTGGCATGCGTTTTGGGATGCAGTTGCCCTAATAATCCATCTACTTACTGTCTCTTTGCTCCCCCCTCCTAGGCTCCTCAACAGTGGATCCTTGTACTTGTTTGTTGTTTAGGACTCTTTTCGCTCTATCTACTACTGGTTCTTATTTCTCACAAGTTGGACCATCTGGATGTATCAAGAGTAGGAACTATTCCATTGTGTGGTCCAGCAGGTCAATATAGATATTGTGTGCTGGTAAAGACGGGCTGGAGAAAAGGGGCAGGTAACTATTATGGCCATTATGTTTTACTCATATAGATGATATTAATACTTGTATTCCAATTGGATTCCCAAAATACCTCTTCATACAGTAGCTGCAAATTATAAATGGAGAGTCCAAATAAATATACAAATTATAAAATTTCAAGTCCAAATAAATTCAGCTGCTCAAGTAGCTGTAGAAATCTGTATTCGGTAAGTACCCACTAGTGATGGTGCATTCACTATAACAGTGTCAAGGCAAGCTGATCTTGGAAAGAAGATCAGTACTGAATGTTCTTATACTAACAAAACAAAAATGATTGAAATGTAAGAATTTTTATTTTTTTATGGGGCACAGTGGTTGTGTGATAATACATGAGATGACTGATGACTTGTATGCTGCTCGTGTAATTGATGCTTACTAACAAAAGACACATATAGCATGCTGATTTATTTCTCTCTCAGCACTGCTAGGATAAAAGACCTCTAATGTTGATTAGAATATTTTCCATTTATTCCGCTCATAATCACATGAATCCAGTTTGCATCTGTTTCTCACTCTGCAGAATTTTTTTATTTTTTGCTCAGGTACCACAGCGCATGTTGGAATTTGTCTATATGGAGTGAACAAAAGTGGAGCTCGCCACCTACATAGCAGCGGAGGCTTGATTACTGGGAACCTGGACATGTTCCAGGTTGAAACCAATTGTAACTTAGGAGAAATTTGGAAAATACGTGTGTGGCATGACAATACTGGTAAGATAATGTAACATCTTAAGGCCTCGTTCACACGGCTTATTTCGCCGCGGATTTGCCGACGGATTGACGACCGCCAATCCGTCGGCAAATCAGTCAGCAATAAGTAACAGCCCATTTTCTATTGATTTCAATAGAAAATACGGCTCGTCGTTCACACGACGCGTAGTTCCGTGCCGGATTGCCGCCGCGGATTGACGACGGCAATCCGGACGGAAAAACAATGTGCATGTCAATTATTTACGGACGGATTCACCACCTACAATGAATGGAGATGGTGAATCCGTCGGGAAATCAGTTACAAATACGTGCCACACTTAGTGACACTTATTTGCAACTGATTTTCAACTGATTTCAGAATGTATTTACGATCGGCAATCCGATGTAAATACGTTCTGAAATAAGCCGTGTGAACATAGCCTAAAGGGAATTTTCTCTATTAAAATTCCTCCCAGATAAGAAATAACATATCAAAACTGTTTGAGAAATTGTAGGAGTGCTTTCACACAGAGCAGTTTTGGTGCAGTTTTGACTGCGCTCCAATTAAACTGCCTATTACCAGCAAGATTTTCTCACTTACCTAAACTGTTCGGAAAGTGAGTAGTCAATTAGTGTGATTGTAATCCACAAGACTTCAAACAGAGTCATTGATTACTTACTTGAAACACCTTTCTTGTTTTACATACATTTTTGCATTGCGTTAAACAGATGCATTCAAAGAACTGACATGCGTTTAACATATTGAAAAGGCAATAAAAACTATAGGGATACATTTCTGCAGTCCAGAAAACGTATCCAAATATATACTACACCTTGTGGTACTTTTTTGGATGCGTTTAATAAAATAAGTTTTAGGTATTGCAAAAACGGATCCAAGACGCCGTCTACACATACCCTAACAGAGACCAAGTGCAGTGTAAAGCTTAAAAAATGACCGATACCTCCCCTACATGTTTCATAGCTTGAAGCGGCATCATCAGATGATTTGAGTTATGGCTTCTATAACTAGTCAGACCTAGCTTGCCCAAGAATTAGACGTTGCTGCTGATAGAGTTAGCAACTCACTTTCCCATAGCCGTTGTATAGCTAGTGCTGCTAAAGAGGCTTATAAACTAGCTGTTTATGTTTAGGATGTTTTGTTTATATCTCCATTGTACACAGTCAAAACCAGGACTGTTCCTAGGCTAAATGGCACTCAGGGCAGGGTGAAGAAATTTCTCCCCCCATCTTAACCTAATGCGCCATGATGCGACACAGCGCATCACCATCCAGAATATACAAAAAGATGTGCAATGTGCTTCGTATAACAACTACTAAATAATAGCCATACAGTTACCAAATAAAATTGATACACAAAACCAGAATCCCATGCTAATAGTACCAATGTCATACTAAGACCACATGTCAACATCACATAGTGACTGAATACAGCCACACCGTGACCACATATCACCACCACATTGTGACTGAATAATACCACCACACTATGACCACATATCACCACCACATAGTGAGTGAATAATACACCATACCATTACTGAATATAAACCATTATACTACAACGAATATTACATATATTACCAATATTACATATTTAACCGGTATACAGTGACCATACAGAGATGGATACCAGTTGTACACAGGCTCTGCAGAAGCGATTACAGTAAAGTTACATCCAAGGACTTACAGGAGATGTGTCTGAAGAGTTGTTCTCTTTCTATTCTTCTTCTTCTTCTGACCCAGACCACCATGACGTCTTCTCCCGGCCACGACTTCTCATTGTAGAATTTACAAAACAAACATCTTAGACTCCTCACTTTATCAGCACTTCTCTACCAATTCCTATCTCTATACAAATTCCCCATCTATAACACCCAAAATGGTAATAATTACCCCCTTGTGCCCCAAACAGTAAAAGTACCCCGAAATGGCTATGGGTCTCCCATTTGTCCACCAAGTTTTAGTCTTTTTTGTATAGTAATATAGGAAGTAGTTAAATTCCCTAAGACAGTATATAGGTACACCCCCAAACTAGGTAGGTAGTAATCAATTAGGTAGGTGTATAGCGCCCCATTAGGTAGGTAAATTTATAGATCACCCAATAGATTGGTATCTTGGTCCCCTATTAAGTAGATAGGTAGTTATATAGGTCTCCCCAATAAGTAGAAATATAAGTCCCTATAATGTAGTTAGATAGGCCCCTGTAGGTAGTTATATGTAGGTAGTAGCCCCTGTAGCCGTTTTGTGCTGTTTAGATTTTTCTTCAGCTTTTGTTGTGTATCTAAGGATGGAGGAACTAAAAGCTCCTTACACTATAAGTGTGGGAGGTTTATGAAGGGGGACATTGTAACTTTAGATGATATAGTAAAATTTTGTATTTATCAGTATAAGATTGACCAATTGGGAAGGGGGAAATTAATCACTCTTGGTGGAGTTCTAGGAGCTTTGATACCTTGTTAGCTGCCTGGGCATAACCATGCCTACAGACCAGCATTAGGGGGCCACTTATTTGTCACAAAGATGTTTTTTTTATAATCCCATTACCATCCTATTATTATGTTAGTCCTAGTTGTGCATCAATGTTCCTGCTTTTCTCCACACTCTTTTAGAATAGAGCCGTTATGGACGCAGTGGGGTGAAACCCTAGTTGGTGTGGAACTGTGGGCACCAATATGTACATTGGAGTGCTAAACCTGTGAACATGTGTCTGAATTGGACATAACTGGGTTTCTTCAGAGATGTAGCCACGGACAGATGTCTAGGATACGGATGTATGATTTGGGACTGTGTGTTGCTGAGGATCCACTAATTTGCCCAGATAGACATGGCCCTAAAAGTAGTAGTTTTATGCCAGTGGCAGATACTTAGGTGTCTGCCATTTCAGGAAACTTATTAGGGACATATACTATGACCTGGTATGCCACTGGCCATTTTTTTGGGTCCAAAATCATTCCTCAGTAAACCTGCTGTGTTACTTGTTCAGTCCAAAACCTTAATAATGCCCAACTGTTTACAGGGCTATATATATTTGTGTTTGTGGTCTGTAGCAGGGGAGTGCAATGATTTGTGGGCCCTGGACACTGAGAAAGAATTGGAGCTATATATAGTTGTGTTGGGCTACTTTGTGCACCATCATAATGGCTAGTGTTGAGCCGAACCATTCAGAAAATGGTTAGTTCGGCACGAACTTTAAGGTTTTTCCGAACCCCAGCCCCAACCCCAATTTTTGATGTAAGTTCGGCCCAAACGTTCCCACCTTTTTCAGTTTCCTTCGTTTTGGTGGCCACCCAAACGTTTTAGAGATAAAGGGGGGGGGGGGGGGGTCAAAAAATGTCACCGTAGTGTTGACGATTTTTTTTCGCAAAGTTGAAATCGGAAGGTTTTTTTTGGTGATCAAATTCCAGATCATGCGATAAATTAAGGTTAAAATCTGTGCATCATTATTAAAGCGCCTTTTTCGCGCTTTCCCGTAATTTTGGCGGCCCGCAAAAGATTAAGAATAGGCAAGGGGGAATGTGTGCGACGTCAGGGGCTGGGAGTGTTTGGTTCGATTGGCTGGGAAAATCACATGACCTCGTTTTACTAGAAAAGGGTTTCTGTTTTTAGCCTCAGTGTCTCTCAGGTCTATAGGGGTAGGACCCGGCCCCTGCCTGTCCAAAAAGCTCAGCGAAATTAGTCATTTTTTTGCACAGAGAAAACCCCTCTTTAGTGTGATCCTTCCAAATTTTTGTTAATTAGAGATTTTAGATTTTTTGTAGTTAGCTAGAGAAAATTTTTTTGCAGCAT
>JAODAL010030951.1:0-49174 GCA_025379985.1 Phyllomedusa bahiana | reverse complement strand
CCCCCTTTTAAAAGCGCCGATCAATTGCCAATTATTTTGGCCCCTTTTTAAAAAGGGTTTTTAAGGAGCTAAAACTCTAAACCCTTCATCTAATTTAATGTGATCCCTCAAAGAAAATGAAAGTCTGCTTTTGTCCATTTAGACTAAACTTAAATAGTTTCAGAAAACAGGTAAAAAGAAAATTGTGCCCAAAAGTCCAAATATACAGGACTTAATATAACACTTTCTAAAAAGTGTACAGCTGTACATTTTTAAAAATTTGTTCCCCTTTAAAATAACTTCACACTGCCAAAGTCTAAACCTCAAAAAAAGGGAGTACACCACATGAAAAATGGAAAAATTTTGTCCCCCAATGTTCATATTTTGTGGGCCACCTTTATTTTCCACCGCCTTAACTCTCTTTGTTGCAGCCCTAATTTGCTTTTCTTCTCCATGACAACATTATGGACTGGGGATTTGAGACCGCGCTCCTCCCCTTCCATTAGGGACCCAAGAGCCCATGGGTTTAGGTGGGGACAACGTTTTCCAAGTCGCATTTTAACCCTCCCAGAAAGGGCAGTGGTGGTCTTGGAGCTATTTGGGGTTGTTATCTTGTTGGAATACTGACTTTCAGCCCATTAGGGAGGGGATCATGCTCTGCTTCAGATTCACAGGCATTAGGCATTAGCTTCCCTAAATAAAGTGTACTCCCACAGCCCCCAACTCATCAGCCCCCAAAAAATTTACATCCCCCCCACCCTGTTGCCTGTAGGGCAGACAAATTTTTGTTTGTCCCCTTCGTGGTTGCTGTCACAATGCTTGAGACCATCTGGACCAATAAGTTTTATTGGTCTGTCAGACCCCAGGACTTGGTTTATTTTTCTTTCTTGTTGCTTTCTTCAGCAAACTGTTGTTTCTTTGTTGTGCATATCTTTGAAGAGGCTTCCTTCTGGACGACAGCCAGCAGATCAAATTTTAGCTTTTTTTCAGCGTTGGTCTGGCACTGACGGTTCACCCCCCACCCCGTAACTCCCCTTCAGCAATGCTGATCACTTATCCGGGGCAGAGCTGAGCATGTGCACCCAATTTTCATGAAGGCTGTACTGAATGGAAACCCGTTTGTTAAACAGCTGTATGGTTTTGGCCACTGTGCTGCAGCTCAGTGTCAGGGTGTTGTCATCTTCTTATAGCCTCAGCCATATTTATGTAGAGCAACAATTCTTTTTCTCAGATCCTCACAGTTCTTTGCCATGGGGAGCCATGTTGAACTTCCAGTGACCAAAATGGAGGGTTTTGAGACAATAAAGCCAACGTAACCAACATTTCTTCATTGATGGTTTTAGCTTTAGAGGACACATTACATTTATACTGTTAAACAAACTATACACTGTCTACTTTACTTTCTATCAAAGTGTCAGATCTTCAGAGTTGTCCCATGAAGAGATATAATACAATTTGTACAAAAAATGTGAGGAATGTACTGAGTTTTGTGACTAGTGTGTGTCCTGGTAAAGGAACTGGACCCTTAAATGGCTTCATTTTCTGTTACAGTCTCTGTCCTGGGACGGGGTATCTAATATAGTGTAGGTATATATATGTACAGAATAGAGGTGTATATAGAGTGTGATCTTGCTCTCAATCCTCCTCGTCTTCAGGTTCCTCAGGTCCAGGACTCCCACGGCTAAAGACAATGGCCCTTTTCATCAATGACCCCCCAAGGATGGACAAGGACGGAGACCTCAGGGCCTCCAGGATATTAGACCTCACCCTGGAGATCATCTACTTGGTAACTGGAGAGGTGAGAGTCTCACATGACCTCGCTCTTCTATCAATAACAGTTGAATGATGGGAAAGGTGAGGGGTTCTTAGAATCTATGTAGTGATCAGTGTCTCCCCATACACAGGATTACACAGTAGTGAAGAAGTTGTCTGGGGAGTATGTGGCCCCCCGTGTGTCAGGAGGACGGAGCAGCACCCAGAGCCCCGAGCCTCCACCTCATTCACTGATACAGAAGATCCTAGACCTGACCACCAGGATCACTGAACTGCTGACTGGGGAGGTGAGTAGGAATGCTGGGACAATATATATATAACACAGGGGATGATGGGTCTGGATGAGGAGGAAAGGTGAGGGGAATGCTGGGATATTATACATAACACAGGGGATGATGGGTCTGGATGATGATGAGAGGTGAGGGGAATGCTGGGACATTATACATAACACGGGATGATGGGTCTGGATGATGAGAGGTGAGGGGAATGCTGGGGCAAGATACATAAAACAGAGGATGATGGGTCTGGATGATGAGAGGTGAGGGGAATGCTGGGACAAGATACATAAAACGGGATGATGGGTCTGGAAAGGGTTTAGGGGGAATGCTGGGACATTCCCCATAACCGGGGGGTGGGGGGTTTGGTGAGATGAAGTGGGGGGATGCTGGGACTTTAAACTAACACAGGGGGGAGGGAAAATGGATGGGAGGAGAATGAGGGGGAATGGGGGGACATACTAAACGGGGGAGAAGGGTCGGATGATAAGGTGAAATGCTGGGACATTATAAAAACCGGGGGATGAGGGGTTGGGTTTGAAGGTGGGGGGAATTGCGGGGAAAATAATAATAATAATAATCTTTATTTAAAGCCCAACATATTCCACGCACTTTACAATTTGGGGGTTTTGGGGTACAGACAAAAAAAATACATTGACAATGAAAAGCTACTTACAGATGAGCCCAAAAGGTGAGGGGGCCCCCTGCCGCAAGGGGTTACAATCTATTAGGGTTAAGGAAGAAAAAGGGTAAAAAATCTGGATTTAAAATGGCCACAATGTCATAAATAGGGGGGTTGTTATACGTAAAATTCGGATAAACCCTGCCACCAAACAGTACATTATATACAGTAAAGTGCGCTAGGGAGTGTGGGGGGGGGTGGGGGTGTTAGCATTAGGGATTCTGGAGCCAGCTGAGAAGATGTTTTCCCAGGGCCCTTTTAAAGCTAGAATTTCTGAGTGTCCCTGATCCCCTTTTGGGTAGCATATTCCAGAACGGTGCCGCCGTGTGAAGTTTTTGAGACGGGCAGGGAGGTTCGGTTTATGAAGTGAAAACCTGAATCACAGCAGAGGGAGAGAGGGGGCGGGGTGGTGACAAGTGGGGAGGAGATTAGGGAGGAGCGCTTTGTGGAAGCTTTATGAGTGAGAGTGAGGGTTTTATTTGTATCCTTTTAGGGATAGGAAACCCAGTCAGTGACTGACACAGGGAGAGGGTCAGTAAGCGGCGGGAAAGGAAGAAAACCCGGGCTGCGTTAGGAAGATTGGAGGGGGGGGTTTTACAGAGAGGGAGCCCGATAAGCAGGGAGTTACAGTAATCGACGAGAATGAATAAGAGCAACAATAGAGTTTGAGTTGTTTCCCAGTGAGAAAAGGAGGGATTCTGGAGTGTTCTTGAGGTGCAGGTGACAGCGGGCCGGGGGATTGGAATGGGGGGATAAAAGACAGATCGGAATCTAGTATAACCCAAGACAGGGGCTGCTGCCTAATTTTGGTGGTGCCACACCTGAGACAGAAAGGCGGTAAAGGTCTGTTAGTAGATGGTGGGGAGACAGAATTCAGTTTTAGTGGGTTTAATTTTAAGTACGGAGGAATGTTTCAGAGACGCAGACGGGCAGCAGGGGTTTTTTTGTAGCGGGGACAGGAGTGATTTCACGGGGGGAGGTGAAAATTTGGGGGTGTATCTGATAGAGATGTTGGAACCCAAAAACCTACTAGGGTTTTGCCCAAAGGGGGGCTGGTAGAGTGAAAAGAGGAGGGGACAAGAAGGCCCCCTGAGGAACCCCGACACAAGGGGGGAGAGGAGAGGGGGGTTTAGAACCTGCAAATGAGACATGTGAGCGGTTAGAAAGGTAAGATGAAAACCCAAGAGGACGGTGCCCTGGGGGCCCTGGTGCTGACATGTTGAGGAGAAGTGGTGATCCACAGTTTCAAAACCTCAGAGAGATCCAAGAGAAGCACAATGGGGTTTTCCCCTGGATTTAGCAGTGAGGAGATCTTTGGGAACTTTTGCCAAGCATTTCCGTGGAGTTTTGGGTGGGGAAACGGATTGCAGAGGGTCAAGAAGAGATTTTAGCAGAGAATAGGGGATCAGGCGAAGTAGACCAACGTTCCGGGGTTTTGGAGTAAAGGGCAGGTTAGGACGGGTCGGTAGTTATCAGGCAGGAGGGGTCCAGGGGGGTTTTTTCAAAAGGGAAAATTTAACAGCATTTTAAGGAAGGGGGAAGGGACAGTGGGAGAGGAGGGGTTAAGTTGCAGTTATGTGAGGATGATAGTTTGGAGAAATAGATGGCGAGGTGGGAGGGAATGGGGTCACTATAGCAGGGGGTGGGGCAGAGACGCGAAGCTTGGCACTTCTTTTTCTGTCGTGGGTAAGAGCTGAGAGAAAAAAACGAAAATAAAGCTGTGCAACTAAAAATACTCTAAAAAAACGAAAACATAGGTGCACACTGAAAGGCAATAGCAAATCTAATACAAAAACAGTGGCAATAAAACTAAGAAAAACCTAAGGAAAATATAGAATATTGGAAACCTTCCCTAAAGTTGCAGTCTGGTTGACCCCTAGTGGGGGGTTAAATTTTTTTAGTGTGGGGATACCTGCTCTGGGTCCCTTGACGTTTTGGGGGGGTGACTTAATACAATCTTTGATCAAATCTGTAAACTAAGAGTCCCGGTTTTTCATATTTTCCTTGCATAATGCTTTTCCCAATATTTCTATTTACCTTGAGGTTTTTTCTTAGTCTTTAGTGTGCCACGTTATTTGTATTAAGAGCTGAGGTAGGTGGGGATGTGCGGGGAGGGACCAGATCACTGTGCTTGGGGTTTTAGATAGTTTTGCCGTATTTTGTCGATTTTCTTTGAAGTGATTGCCGGTCTTCAGTATGGAGGGCAGGACGGGGGCCCGAGTTTTGGGCCCTTTGGAGGAGTGGGGAAAAAAAAGGGGTCAAAGAGGCGTTTTGGGGTTTTTGTGAGTGTTTGAGATGAGGGGGTGAAATATTTTTGTTTTTGGGGCAGTGAAGGGAGTGTGTAAGTTTGGCATAATTTGTAGTGGGGAAAATCTGCGGTAGTTGATTCTCCACCCGCTCAGCACACCTGGAAATCGCTGCAACGGGGGTCTGAGGCTGTGCCAAGGGGCGGGCGTCTGACTCTGGGGGTGCGGTGGTGATGGTGCCCAAATTGCCAGGGTGGTTTTGAGAGTTTCATTATATGTTTTGGGCGCCAGTTCAGGGCAGGAGAGGGGGAGATTGGGGGGAGGAAAACTTTTATGGCATCTGTGAATTCCTGGTGTTTTAGGAGTGGAATTTCTGAAAGGGGGACGGGGAGGTGTGTCCAGAGATGGGTGAGAATTAGTAATAGTGAAGGAAATAAGATTGTGATCGAGAGAGTGTAAGGAGAATTATTTAAAATTAGAGATTTAGGAATGGTTAAGAAAAAAACCGATCCAGGAAATTCCCCTCCTTTGGGTGGGGGGGTTAGTAAACTGCGAGAGGCCAAGAGAGGAGGTAATGAAAGAAATGTGAGGCAGAGGGAGACATGGGGGGCATCAATAGGGATGTTAAAGTCACCCCTGATGAAGTGGGGATTCATAGAGAGGAAGTGAGGGGGCAGGGCACAAAAAGTCCAGAAACTGGCGGGGTGAGCCGGGGGGTCTGTACAGAACCGCGGGGTGTGGGGAAAAAGGCTAAAAAGGGCAAGGGGGTGTGGACCTCAAAGGAGAAAAAGTGATTTAGGGTGCAGGGGGAATGCCCGGGAAGTCAGTGTGGGAAAGAAGTTGCAATACCTCCACCTGGCCCGTTCTCAGGTTGGGGTGTGGGTGAAGTGTAGGCCCCCATAGGTGAGGGGCCCAAAGGGAAGCGGTGGGGGGAGGCTGGAGCCATGTTTCTGTGAGGGCTGCAGGTTGAGGGGGTTGGAGAGAAAAGGTCATGAAAAGCAGTGAGTTTGTTTCAGAGGATTGGGGGGGTTCCACAGAGACTTTCAAAGGGACTGAAAAAAATTACAGGAATAGCAATTTTTGGGAGAGGGTTTTATGGGAGGAAGGGGGGAGGGAGCAGTAAGGGGGGGGGGCCGGGGTTAGGAGAGATGTCACCCGCAGCAAAAAAGCAGGAGAAAAAAGATACAGCAATTTGGTTCAGTGAGGAGTATGAGCGGCTTTGTTCAAGATTATGTAGCGGGGGTTTGTGGTATTTGAAAAAAAGGAGAGGTGTGATGAACACATGGGAGAGGGAAGGGGAAAAGGGCTGATGTGGGTAAAATTTCAGGGGAAAAAACTGGGGGTAGCCAGGAGGAGATGGCTGTAAGTAGGGCGCAATAGTTCAGGTGAATAGGGGGGTTTTTTTTTTTTTTTTTTTAGAAGCCTAGATACTTAAAGAAAAGGGTTCCTCCCAGCCCTTCGGCCCCCTTCCGGGTTAATTTGGTTTTATTTTAGGGTTCTTGTTCAAATTAAACTTTTTTTCTGGTTCACTTACAGTTGGTTCAAACTCTACTTGGCAGACGCCCCTGGTCAAGACGACCCAAGCTAACAATTTTATATGTCCCATGTGGATTCATTGAAAAAAATAGTGGGCCCAGCTGCCGCAAGGGTGGGTTACAAAAACCAGCGAGGGGGGGTACTACAAGGGGGCACTTAGCAAAAATAAACAAGGGTGATTATTCGGACAGAGATTGGGAGAAATTATGCATGCCCCCACCCGAACACGCAAAGAAAATTTATCATATACAGCAGAGACAAATGATGGGATGTAGTCCTTTCACATTAACAAACCCAAAAAAAAGCAAATTTTTCCTATACAGAGGACAAATGAGGGAGGTGTAGCACTTTACAATTCAAATACCCTTTTAAGAGATGAAAAAAATTTTACATAACCCCAGGGGTGAAGGGGGCTGGATATGAGAGGTGAGGGGAATGCGGGAAATGATACATAACAAGGGGATGAAGGGTCTGGATGATGAAGGGGAGGGGGAATTTTGGGGGAATTATACATAAAACAGGGGTGAGGGGGCTGGATGATGTGAAGGTGGGGGAAGTTTTTAATTATAAACAGGGGTGATGGTCTGGATTATGATGAGAATGAGGGGGATGTGGGGCATTATACATAACACAGGGGATGATGGGTTGGTGATGAAGGTGGGGGAATGCGGGACATTTTTAAAATAACCATGATGGGTCTGGGTGATGAGAGGGTGAGGGGGAAGCTGGGACAAGAACAAAACACAGGGGGTGATGGTTGGGGTGATGGAGGTTGGGGAAAAAGTGGGGCATTACACATAACACAGATATGGGTGGGTTTTGGATGATTGGGGGTTAGGGGAAATGTGGGGGCATTACCAACACGGGGGATGATGGGTTTAAAAATGATAAGGAGGGGAGGGGGAATCCTTTGAACAAAAATTTTAAACACGGGGGATGTGGTTTGGGGATGTTTTGTTGAGACGTGAGAAGAATAATGGGACCATTTTTAATAAAACCGGGATAAAGGGTTGGATGAGGAGGAGGGTGGGGGGAATGCTGGGACTTTTATTAACGTAACACGGGATGATGGGCCCTGGATAATGAGAGGTGGGGGGAATGCGGGGACATTATACTTAACAGGGGTTTGATGAGACAAAAGGGGGAAATGCTGGAACACGATACATAAACAGGATGAAAAGGTCTGGAATGATGAAGGGGGGGGGAATGTTTTTGGTACTTTTTATAAACACCGGGATGATGGGTCTGGATGATAAGGGGTTGGGGGAAAAGCTGGGAAAAATTTAACATAAAAACAGGGGATGGGGGGTCCTGGGATGATGGAGGTGAGGGGAAGCGGGAAAAAGAAACATAAAACGGAGGAGGGATGTTTCTGGATGTTCGGGAATGATGAGAGGTGAGGGGGGAAGGGGCGGGGTTTTTCATATATAACACGAAGATGTGGGTCGGATGATGATGGGGTTTTTTGGGGGGAAAAATGCTGGTACTATAAAAACACGGGATGATGGGTCGGGATAAATGATGAAGGTGGGGGGGGTTTGCTGGGACATTACGAAATAACACAGGGGATGATGGGCTTTGGGTGATGTTAAAGGGGGAAGGGGAAGGGCTGGGACATTAAATTTTTGAAACAGGGGTTTGTTTGTTTTCTGGATTGAGGGTTTTTTTTTTCCTTTGGGTTGTTTTTCCAGGTTTCCTTTTTAAGGGGGGGTCGGGGAGGGCCTTTTTTTGTCTATGCCCTCCATGGGGGATTTTTTGGGAATTTCCCATAAAAAGGGACAAAGGGCCCTTGTAACCCAAGGAAGGGTTGTTTTGGATAAATCCCACGCGGACTTAAACCCAAAAACAAGGGGGGGAAGGGGAGATAAAGAAATTAGCAGGGGTTGAAAAAAATTTCCGATTCTTTCCATACAAAAACAGATATACCCGCAGCTCATGAAATTCTTTCCATTTGTGTTTACCAAACAGATGGATCCATAGGAGAAATTTCCAGCAGAGAGATTGTCCCAGTGAAGAAGAGAAGATGGGGGAGCGATGAGAAAAAGGAAAAGGGTTGACTGAAGGAGGAGATCCCAGAAGATGTGACCACGGTGAGTAGTAATAAATTCAGAGGTTTCTTCGGGTTCCTGGTGTAAAACCTGGTGGGGGCCTGAGGGGGTGATTTTCTTTTCCAAAGGGGCGTTCTTTGGGCCCTGTTTTTAACATGAGGCTTGGGAAATCAGGTTTTGGGGTTTCCAACCCCCCTGGATGAACAACTGTACTGACGGCCGGATCTAGGGACCTTTTTAAGATCCACTTTACCCCCACAGTCAGGGGACCCAATAAGTTCTTAGGCAGAAAGAAAAATCCTTTTTCACCCTTTAAAAGAGTCCCCCCAATCCCCAAATTTTTTACATTTTTTTTTAAAAAGCAAATTTAAAAAAAAACATTTTTTAAAATAAAAAGTCTTTAAACCAAAGTGCACCCCCAAACCTGAAAAAAACCCGCCTTTTTGGGGTCATGTGTTTAAAATTGTAATGCCCCCAAATTCAGCCGGCACCAGGCTCCTCCCCAAGCCCAAAGCACCCTTGTTTTTTTTTTGATGTTCGCTGCTATGCATCATGGGAGTTTTTGGTTACCCCGGGTTTTTGCGAAAAGGGCACCTCCACAGATAAGGGAAGCCCTAAAAATTCCCTTTTTAGGGGAAAGCTCGGCAAAAGTGATGGTGAAAATTAGAAAAGGGACTCCCTTTTTGGGCCCCCCAGCTTGTCCAGGGGGTTATTATAAAAGGCATTTGTAGGGTGATCCCCCCGGGTTTTAAATACATGATGCAGAAGTACTGTAAAATTTTCACAAAACCCTTTAAATTTTTTTGGGGGAAGTCGGGCCCCGCGGGCTTTATTTGGGTTCCCAGGGGGTTTTTGCAGCGAGGCCCGTTAACACTGCTGCCCAAAGGAAAAGATTTTTTAATTGTTTAAAGCTTTTTTTTAAAAACCATCTAAGAGCCCCACACTTTTGCGACCTTTTTAACATAAATTATATACAAGTCACAGGACGGGACCTTGTTATGCAGCAGAAATGAACTCTCCACAGCCTGTCAGCATGGCCCCTGACTATGCCTACAGTGGTAGGTTTATTTTTATGTGAAAGGGGTTTTTTCCCCCTCCCAAAGGGGAATTTTTCCCTTTAATACCCCCCCCTTCAGCTGCACAGCAAAAAAATTTGGATTATTAAACAGGGGGGCCCAGACACGCTTAAATTTTAATTTCAATGGGAAAACCCCATTGGATGGGCCATGCGGGCCCTTTTTGGGAAAAAATACCTACATAGCACGGGAAAAACCCCCTCAGTTTTCCGTTGTTTCAGTTTTTTGAATCTGCGAAAATCCCAGGGGTCCCCCTTGGTTTTTCAACCCCGCAATAAAAACCCATTGCTGTAGTTTAAACACCCAGATTTTTTACCGGGGGGCATTAAAAATCGGGGTTAAAATTTTAAGGGGAAACCCCAAGTTGTATTTTCTGGGAGGATTGTTTGTCGGGTTTCCTGTACAATCCATTTTTCACCAAATTATGCTAAAATTTGTTGACCAGGGGAAAGGCAAAAACCCCCTTTAAATTTAGAAAAAAATTTTGTCCTCATGTTGGGGAAAAAAATTTCCCTTTTCCCCAAACCCCCAAATTGGGTTTAACCCAGAATAAACCCCGGGATCCCCAACCCCCCTTTCCAAAATCCTGGTCACAAAACTTGTTATTTTAAATTAAACATCTAGAAATGTATCCAGACCCTTTTTTCCCAAAATCCTGGTCATTTTAAAACGGGGTTAAAATTTTTAATTACATCTAGAAATGTATCCAGCCCTTTTTCCAGAACCCTGGTTTTCCCTTTTTTAACTTTTTTTTTTCCCTTTTTTTCTTTAATTAAAATTTATAAAAGGTAATTAAAGAACCCTTTCTCCAGAAATTTCCTGGGCCCCCCCTTAAAATTTTGGTTTTCAAAAATTTATTTAACATTCTTTTTTAAATTTTTATCCCCCTTTCGGCCCCAAAATTTTCCCGGGGTCACTAAACTTTTTTTCTTTTATTAACATTAGAAAATTTTTTCCAGCCCCCTTTTTCTCCGGGAACCCGGGTCATTTTATTAAACCTTTTTAATTTTTAAAAACATCTAAAATGTTTTCCAGCCCCTTTCTCCAGAACCCTGGTCACTTTTAATTTGTTATATTATTACATCTAGAAATTTTACCCAAAACCCTTCTCCAGAACCCCGGTCACAAAAACTTGTTCATTATTACATCTAAAAAATTTTTCCCAAGACCCTTTCCAGAATCCTTTCACAAAAACTTGTTTTTTTATTTTTTACATCTAGAAATGATCCAGACCCTTCTCCAAACCCCGGGGGTCACTAAAAATATTTTATATTATTACATAGAAATGTACCCAAAGCCCCCTTCTCCAGAACCCGGGTTCCACTATAACCCTTTATATTAATACATTTAAAAAATGTCTCCAGGACCCTTCTCCAGAACCCCGGTCACTAAAACCCTTTTTCTATTTAAACCCCTTAAAATGTATCCAGATTTTTTCCTCCCGGGGAATCCTTTTTTTCACTAAAACCTTGTTATTTTTATTATTTTTCTATTAAATTTGTATCCAACCCCTTCCCCCGAATCCGGTCACTTAAAAATTTTTTCCTTTTTATTACATCTGGAAATGTAACCAGACCCTTCTCCGAATTTGGTCCCACTTTTAACTTGCTAAAATTTTTTAAAATCTAAAATGTTTTTCCCAGACCCTTCTCCAAAATTCCGGGGCCCTTTTATTTTTTTGGTTTATTTTTACATCTGAAAATTTCCTCCGACCCTTCTCCAGAATCCGGGTTTTCACTATAATTTTGTTTTTATTATTACATCTGGGAAAGTACCAACCCCTTTTTCGAATCCCGGCCCACTTTTAAATTGTTCTTTTTATTACATCTAAAAAAAAGTATCCAGGCCCTTCCCCAGAATCCCGGTCACTAAACTTTTTAAATATTATTTTTATCTAGAAATGCATCCGACCCCCTCCGGGAATCCCCCCGGGTTTAACTATAAACTTGTTAAAATTTACATCTAGAAATGCACCCAGACCCCTTCTAAAAAATTCCCAGTCACAAAAACTTGTTAAAATTATTTACCCTAGAATGCATCCAGCCCCCTTTCTCCAGAATCCGGGTTCCCACAATTAACTTGTTATATTTTTTATTCGGGGAAATCCCCAATTCCGGGGGACCCCTCTCCAAATCCCGGGCCCCTATAACTTGTTATTTTTTGGTTTACATAAGAAATGAAATCCAGACCCTTCTCCGGGAATCCGGGGTCACTTTTGAATTTGTTATATTTTTAATCTAGAAATTTTCCCCCAAAACCCTTCTCCAAATCCGGGTTTCAGTAAAAATTTGTTTAAAACTTCAAGAAATGAAACCAGACCCTTCTCCGGAATCCCGGCCCACTAGAATTTGGGTTTATTTTTTTTTATATCTATTGAATTTTAATCCGACCCTTCCCAGAGGCCCCGGTCCCTGAACTTGTTATTTTAATTATAATCAAAAATTTTGTTTCCGGGCCCCCCTCCAGAACCCTGGTAAACAAAACCCTTGTTATATTATTAAAATCAAAAAAATTTTTACCCAAAACCCTTTTTTCCAGAATCCCGGGTCAACTAGAACTTGTTATATTATTACATCCAGAAAATGAAACCCAGACCCTTCCCCCAGAATCCGGGTCACTAAAACTTTTTTATAATATTTACATCTAGAAATGCCCCGGGCCCCTTTCCAAAATTATCGGTCACTTTTTTCCCTTGTTATATTATTACATCTAGAAATTTTTCCCATATCCTTCTCCAAAATTCCTGGTCATTTTGAGCCTTATTATAAAAATTTCATTAGAAGTGTACCCATTTTGTAAAAAAGGTTTATCACACAAAAACTTTTTTTTGTGTGTTTTTTTTTGTTTTTGTGTAAAAATCTACAACATTTTTTTAAAAGGGGTGCCTTTCCTTCCCACAAAAAACGCATACAAATCGTTTCCATGGGGAAAAAAAACCCAAAGGGGAGCTTCTACCACAGGACAAAATACCAGTGGGTTTTTTGGGCCCCAAGTATTTGTCCTGTTTTTGCGGGGCCCCGTCCCCCCGGCCGGGGGGGGGGACTGCTTTTCTCCGAGGGAGGGGGGAACAGCCCTCCCCCTTAAACATTGGCTTGCCGGGATTTCCTTTCCAAGGGGTTTTTACTGGGCACAATGTTTTTTGTGGCCAGACCGGGGGGGGGGAAAAAAATTTGGGAAGGGGGAAAACCCCGGGTGCATTTGGGGACTGTTTTGGAGGGGTTTTTTCCATAGAGCACCCTTTTTCTCATTTTCGGGCGGGTTTTTTCAGGCGGGTCTCCCAAAACCCCCAAAACGGGGGATGAAAAAAGGGTCCAAAAACCCCTTCCCCGGGGGACATCCCCCAAACCCCGGGCTCCACGGGCCCAGAAAAAAAAGATGTTAGGGCTCTTAAAAAAATTGTAACATAAAAAGGATTTTTTTTTTTTAACATTTTTCACTTTATTTTTTATTCTGCCCGGAAAAAAACAAAATGGAAGCTGAATTCACCCAAAATTGATCCCAAGCAAAGAACTCCCAACCTCACCCCGGGGAAAAAAAATTTTCCCAAAACTCTAAATTAAACAAAAAAAAAAAAAAAGATAAGGCTCCCCAAAATTTGGCAACAAAACAAGTATGTGTGTGTGTGTGTTTTTTAAGTTATGTGATAGCATAAAACCTAAAAAAAAAAATATAAATTATATATCATTGTAAATGTATCAACCCACAGGGGAAAAAAGTCAATATTAATTAGCACTGTAAATTTTTTTTTTTCTTGCCAAACCCAAAAAAAATGTAATTTAAGTGATCAAATTTTTAAATGTACCCCCGGAAAAGGTACCAAAAAAATTTTATGGTATTTTATACAAACCCTTATAAATTTACCTGGGTACAAAAAAAACCCTTGGGACTAAACTGATTTCTTTTCCCCCATTGGTGCACTTTAAAAATTTTTCTTTGTAATGTGGACCCCCTGATCCCCCCCTTCTGATAGAAGGCTCTCCACACCCAGGATTGCAGTGCACAAAAAAGCTTGGAATTTGGCACAAAAACCGGAAAAAAGGGGGGCATAAACCCGTTAAACGCCAAACCCCCAAGATTTGGGTGCCCCCCTACAGCTGTTTTCAAGATTTGGTTTTCTTTTATTGGGGATAGGTTCCCCCTTTAAGGTCAGAATTTTTTGACGGGGTTAAATTAGAGCTTAAGGGGGAATTTATTCCCTTTAAAAATTTTTTAAAGGACACTTATCGCAGGGTTTTTTGGGGGGGGGAGTCTGGATCTGCTCTCAGGGGCCACTTTATTAAAGGGCCCCCTTTTTCCCTTTGAACAGCCGAATTCTTAGTGAATTGGATACCCAAAAAAGGTCCCCGGAAACCTTTATTTCAGATTCTGGGGTGGAAAACCCTTGCGCTTTTGTCCTATTCCACCCCCAAAAACCAAAAGATGCTCTAAAAACTTGGAGACCTGGTGAATGCAGCCGTTTTGGCCCCTAAAAGGGCCTCTTGTCCCACCATTTAGATCAGCTGGGATGTGCACTTTGTTTTCCCTTTATGTCGGTTTTAGCCCTGATTTGGGGATTGTCACTAACCCAAAAAATGTCCACTTTTTATTAAAGTTTTCTGGCCCCCATTGGAAATTTTAAAAGGGGCCCGATGTGTGGGGGAGAGGACAGACCGGATTGGGTCAACAAGGTTTTTGGGGTCAAGAAACTTAAACAATTTCCCGGGGTTTAAAGTGATTTTAAAATTATAAAGGGGTGTAAAAAGCAGATTCCCGGGGTTTTTGTCCCCTGAAACGTTTAAAAAGCGTTTATACAAGGATTTTTAAAGGTGCATTCACCAAGGGGAAAGGGTTTTTCAAATGGGAAGGGGTGGAAAAGTAATGAAAATACCAAAAGTTGAAAATCCCCAAACATTTTTCTCCAAACGAGATTTGTTGTTTGGCCCGCAAGACAGCACGAGACAGGGGGGGAAAAGACTCCAAAAGGCCTGGTAGGTTTTCATAGTTTTTTTCTGGGCCAATTGATCCCACAGCTGCTGGAAAGGGGGCCTAGAGCCCCAAAACCCCCATTTTTAGGGGCCCAACACAAATTTTCTCAATTTTTTTGGGCGGGGTAATTTTCGGGGCCCGGGGTTTGGGACTTTTGGGAAATCTTTTTTTTCCAAAACCAAAGGCGGACAAATTTTTAGCTTTTGTTTAAATGTCACTTATGTTGTTTTGGGTGATCCCCTCCCCCCCAAGGGGGGACATTAAACATATATGGGTTTTTCCCTAAAAGTGGAAGAATAGGGTTTTAAACCCCAAAAATTGGGGGGAGGACACCTTCCAAAAAGGGGTTTAAATGGCCCCCCGGCAACCCCCGGGAAAATTTTCCCGAAGAAAAAAAAAATAATTTTCTCCAACACCAGCTTGGATTCCCTTTCCCGCAATATTTGCATGGGGTTTTTTTTTTTTTTAAAAATTTTAAGGAAAAAAGCTTTTTTGGAAAGGGCTAATTTTTCCCTTTAAAACATGTAACAATCATACAATTGGTGCAGGATAACAGAGTGCATGGTTTTTTTTTTTCCCCGTTTTTTCCATCTGAAACCTAATTTCCCATCCTTTTCATAAAGTAAGAAAAAGTGACTCATCAGAAAAAAACAACCCCTTTGGGCCCCAGCAAAGGGGTTCAGTTTTTAAAAACAAAGGAAAATTGAAACTTTTTTGCCCTTTCTCAGCTCCCTGTTGATATTGGGCTACTTTGGGGGCCCCATATGCTTTTTAAAAAACAGAGTTGGGAAAGGGCTTTCCCAACGCTCTTGGGCCCCCATTTTCACCCGTTGGGTTTTTTAGAGGTCAGTGAACCCCTCCATTGCTTTCCCGGGCTCAAATGCAGGGCTGGTTTTTCTGTTGTGGCATAAATTGCCCCCTTTGTAAACCAAACAGTGAAGGGTTTTATGTGCAAAACAGCCTATCCCCCACCACCCCTTTCAGGGTACAATCAGTGCACCACTGGGAAAATTTTCCCGAATGATGTACATGAATGTTGGGTGTTAAAAAAGTGGCATAATTTAAATGGTTTCCGCTGGGTTTCCCTCTCTTTGGGGGTTTTGCCCAAAATAAGTTTTAAAAAAAACTGCAGGAGCTTCCCCCCGCCTAAAAGGAAAATTTTTAAAAAAGTTTTTTCTTGTTGGTTTTAAAAAAAAAAATTTTTTTTTTATGATTTTTTTTTTAAAAAAAGGAAATTTTGGGAAGATCTTTGGGGGAAACTGGGATGTTTCCCCCTGCGAAAAAATTTTTCACAGGAGAAAACCACCTCACCACCGGGAAAGTAAAAATCCAAAACTTCCCCCAGTACAACCTTTCATTTAATCCCCCCAATGATGAAAGGGAAAAACCTTCTCCTGGGGCCACCCAGATTTTTTAACCCGGGTACAGAAAAAAAACAGGGGGAAAAGGTTTTTTCCCTGTGGTAAAAATGTTTTTGGGAAAAGTTAGGTTTTGTTTTCTTATAGGAAAAAATTTTAGATAGGAGAAGAAGCCACATTTTTGTTTTGGGAAAGTGGGAAAAAACCAATTCACCCCTAAAACGGATCAAAAAAGAACATTAGAAAAGCCCCCACAGGAGAGAAACCCCTTTCCTGTTCTAAATGTGGGGAAAACTTTTTCAAGTAAATTTAAAATCTAAATTAAGAGAGAAAAATTTTACACAGGAGTGGGGCTTTTCATGGGTTTAAATGTGGGAAACGATTTACAAAATAAATTTCCCAAACTCAAATTTCACACAAAAGAACTCACACAGTAGAAAAAGCCCTTTTCTTTTCTTTAAAATGGGGGGTTTTTCCTTTTAAAAGAAAAATACTTGTTACACTTTAAAAGAATTCACACAGGAAAAAGAAGTCTTTTCATGTTCGAAAATTTTTTTGGGGGCATCTTTTTTAAAAGAAAACAAATCTTTGGGTTTAAAAATGAGGAATTCAACACAGGAAGAAGCCTTTTTCATGTTCAGGGTTTTGGGAAAAACTTTTTTTAAAAGGAAAGCACAATCGTTTCACCCCAAAAGAACTCAACAGGAGAAAAAGCCCTTTTCTCCCGCCAGAAGGGGGGAAATCTTTTTTTTAAAAAAGCAAAGAAAATTTTGTTTTAACAAAAAAAGGGGAAAATTTACACCCCGGGGAGAAACCTTTTTCAGTTAAAAATGTGGGAAATTTTTTTACAAAAAGAAATCAGTTCTTGGGTTTAAAAATGAGAAAATTCACAAAAGGGGGAGAAGCCTTTTAGGTTCAAAATGTGGGAACTTTTTTAGAGAGAAATCAAAAATTTGGGTTAAAAAATGAAAAGAAAAAACACCAGGAGAGAGGCCTTTTTCATGTTAAAATGTGGGGGGGAAAATTTTTTAAAAAGGTAAGCAAAACCCCATTAGACACAAAAGAACTCACACAGGAGAAAAACCCTTTTTCTTGCTCAGAGTGTGGAAATCTTTTATAAAAGGGAAAACTTATTTTTTGTTACACAAAAAGAAAATTTACACGGAGAAAAAACCTTTTTCATTTTTCAGGGAAATTTTTAAATCTTTTTCAAAAATCAGTTCTTTGTTAACAAGAGAAAAATTTACAAAAAGGAGAGGAAAACCTTTTTCATGTTCAAAAAGTTTTTTGGGAAAAAATTTTAGAGAAAACAAATTTTGGTTTAAGCAAGAAAGAAAATTTTCCCCCGGTGGAAGCCCTTTTTTATTTTTTCAAAAAAATGTGGGAAATCTTTTGCAAGGAAAACAGATCTTGTTACACTTGGAGAGACTTCACACAAAGGGGAAAAAGGCCCCTTTTCATGTTTAGAAAAGTGGGAAACCCTTTTAAACCCCCTATCAAGTTTTTTTACCACAAAGGGGAAATCCCAAAAAGCCCGAGAAGGCTTTTTCCCCCGTTTCTAGGAAGTAAATCCCCACCTTTAAATTTCACATAAGAGAAATTTACACAGGGGGGGGGAAAATAATGACAGAAATTTTTAACTTTGCTGATAAGGGGTTTTGGGCTAAAAATTTTAAAGAAGTTGGGTTTTTAAAAAAAATACAAAACACTTAAAATTGGTTATTTAGTTTTTGGGGGGTTTAAAAAACAAAAGGAATATATTCCAAAAACCAAATTAAATAATGTAAATCTCTAACCCTTTGCTATAATAAAAATGTATAATAAAAAATAGCCACCCTTTTTAAAAATTTTGTTTTTGGGTTTACCCTTTATTTCAGTTTCCCTGGCGCAAGATAGAAATCCGGGAAATCCCTTTTGGAACCCCCTTTTTTTTAAACAAAATCTTAGAAAAAATAGTTTTATAGCTTTCCGGAAATTTTAAACCAAAAGTACAAAATAAATTCACGAAGTTCCGGTTTTAGAGCAAAAAAGGGAAGGCACAGCACAAAAGACACGTGAAAAATTACTAGCACCCCCAGGGGGGGCGCAATTTTCCTTTTTTTTTGTATATTTGTGCAGTAAAACTATTTTGGGGGTCCCCTGTTTTGGGAACTTTAAAAGTGCTACAAGGCCCCAAGGGAAAAACCCTTAATTTTCGTTCACAAGGAACCCAAAAGACAAAATTGCTGGGGTTTTGACCCAGCGAAATGTCCCCCCCTAATGGATTTTGGATGTTTTTCTGACAAAAATTTTTGGTTTTGCAGTTTTTTTTAATTTTTTTAATGAACGACTGACTGCAATGCAGTTTTTTTTTTCAAAAAAACCCCCACAAACCTTTGGGTAAAAAAAAATTAAATCACTTTTCTGCTCAGTTTTTTCATTTTTACTTCGTGTTAATTTTTTTTATCTGGAAAAAAGGGGGCAAAGAATGAACCCTGTTTAAGTTTTTTTCAGACCCCCGGGAGTTTTAGAAAAACGTCTTGGGGAGAAAAACTGTTTTCCCTGGGGCCTGCGAATGGATTTTTATTTAAAGGGTTTGGGGAAAACGTTGCAAGTCTGTTTTCAGAAGGTTTCTAAAACTTTGGGAAAAAAAAAACCATCTGAAAAACTTAACCCAAAAAAACCATGCTGGAGACAAGCCCAAAGGGGACTATAGCCCCCCCTAACCCAAACCCTAACAATTTAAACAAATTTATGTTGGGTTTTTAAGTAACCCATGGATTTAAATTTTGCAAATTAAAAAAAAATCCAAAAAATTTATTAAAAAAAATAAAAAAAAAGCCAAAAATAAACACCAGATAAAAAAATGTTTTTTCTAAAATTACTTTAAGTTTAAATTAAAAAATATTGATTAAAGAAGGAAACAATTTTAATGTCCCCCGCTCAACCATTTTGAACAAATTTTATTCTAATAAAAAATCCCCTCCTACTAAAAAGGGTTAAATCTTCTAAGTTTAATTATATTTGGGCTGAATCTTCCTTTTTTGGGCCCACAAAAAACATTACAGGAAAAAAATCCTTTTTAAAATGGAAAACATTTTCTTTTTTATATCCAAAAATAAAATTTCCTTTTCCCACTAAAGTCTCTTCCAACAAAGAAAATTTGGGCAGAAAATTTTGTTTTTTCTCAAACCCAAATTTCCCGGCTGGGCAATTAATGGATTATAAAAGGAGGATTATTTTGCCCTTTAAAAATTTTAATTTTTTTCAAACCTTTTTTTTTCTATTTAAATTTTAGGCAAATTTTTTAAAAGGGTTTCATCAACAAAATTTTTAATTTCTTTGGCAAAAAAAAATTGCCCCGGGCCTGATCTCTCTCTTTATAAGGGGAAAAACCAAAATTTTTGGGGGCTAGCCCCCTTTTTTGCCAATTGGATTGTTTTTTTTTCCCAAAAAGTAATTTTTTAAAAAGTTTAAAAACACAACGGGAAGTAGGGAGGGAGGGGGGGAAAAAGGGATGTTTCAAGGGGGTGGGGGTTTTTGGGGAAAGGAAAGAAAATGGGGAGGAAAGGCCAGGAAATTTTGGGAAATCCGGAAAGGGGTTTCAAGTTTTTCAATTCAATCTTAGTAATACGCCGGGAGACCTACAAGTTGAAAGAGAAAAAAAGCCCCCCGTTCCAGTTTGGGGAAAAATTTATAGTGGGTCCCCCATCAGGGGTGTTGGGAGAGACCTCAGGTATCTGATCCAAGGGTCAGTTCCAAAGGAGAATCTTAACGGGGTGGGGTTTATCCAATAAATCCAAAAATCCCCAGGGCAATGAAAATAAAAGTCCTGGGCGAAAACCCCAGCTTTGGGCTTTTATGGCTGGGAGTCCGGGGGGGGAGGTAATTTACCAAACCAAAAACTTTAACAAACACTTAAATTTAAACAGAAAAGATAAGATGGGTGGGGGGAGGGGAGAGGGAGAAAAAACAAAAAAGGGGGGGTGGGAACGTGTGGGGCCCCCACCTCCTTTTTTTCCCGGGTTTCAAAATTCTTTTTTGGATTTTCGGGAAATGGGAAGGGTTTATAAACGGGTTTTTCCGTGGGACTTTCCCCCAAATCTGCCCCGTTCAAAGGGACCCAGAAATCATCCAAAAACGATCTTTAAAAAGGTTGAAATTTATTTGGGGGGTAGTCAAATTTTGGGGTGCCCTGAAAAAAAAAAATTTTTTCCACTTTTGTTTTCCTTTTAGGGGGCCTTTATTGAGGGGCTTTTTCAATTTTAAAAAACGACTTTCATTGACCATTGAGGGCAGGAAAACACCCACTTTAATGGGCAAACTTGTGGGTTTTTCATAGGGCCTGACCCTTTTATCATTTGGGCTTCCCTCTCTCTGGTTCCTGGTTTTCGGTTTTAAATCTTTGGGCACTGTTTGGCCCCACACTCCTGTGGCCCAAATCCCCAATTTCCCAAAACTGGAGAGAGCTAGCCCCCTATTAAAATTCCCTAGGGAAACCCTTCTTTGTCCCCTTCCATCCATCTTCTAGTTTTCCCGAACTTCCCTAAAATTTGGGCTCAATGGGGACATTTTTTGGGTTTGCTTCCACGAGGACCTCTACCAGGGTCTTTTAATTAACCTTTCCAAACAAATTGGTTTAGAAAAATAAAATTCCCTTTTCCGAAATTTAAAGTTTGGTTTTTCTACAAGGAACTCATTTTCTTTAAAGATACTTCCCGAAAGGAAATTTGAGGTTTTGGGTCCCGTGTTAAATATTTTGCAAAGACTTTTCTCCTGAGATTTTCATAAAAGGAAGAAGAAAGTTTTTTTTGATCTTTTTCCCAAAAAATCTTTTTTTTCCAAAAAGGTTTAAAAAACTAAATTTAGAAAGAGACGCTTTTTTGGGCCCCAAAAATAGAAAAAAAAAATCTGGGCACATAAAGCTTCTGCAAGTCCAGTTTTTTGGAACAATACCCGGGGGGGCTCTTTGCTCGGGGGGGGGACTTTTTTAAACCCCCGCCCTCTTAGTAAAAATTTTTCCCAAAAAACCTCTCCCTAATGCTGGGATCGTGTGGGGGTTTTTTAGGGTCCCCTATTTCCCCCAAATTCTGGTCTTTTCCCATTTTCTAAAGTTTTCTGGTCTAAAGTTTCCTTTCCCGTAGCCTCAGCTCTAGCCCAAGTCCCAATTCTTTGTAGTCCCGGAAAACTCTCTTTTCTGCTTTGGTTTAAAAGACTCCATCCCACCTATAAATCAATTTCCCCATTCTTTGTCTCTTTTAGAAAATCAGCCAGGTTTCTAATTTACAACCTTTCTCCCTAATTTTTATGTTTTCCCAAAATTTGTGGGCCTTTGTTTTTCCCCAAAGTTACCTAAGGCCGAATTTAGGAATAGTCTTTTGTATCCAAATTTTAAAGACTTTTTGTATTTCTTGAATCGTCCCTTCCCCCCCCAAAAAAGAAAAATCCCCTTAGCTCGCTCTGGACATAAATTTTTTATTTAAGGGCGCCTTTCCTAGTTGTCAGGGGAAAGCCCCACTGGCCCCCTCGGAAAGGGGCCCCCCGGGCCCCGAAATTGGGGTGTATTGCGACGTCGCAACTCCCCCTGGGGGGCCGGGGGGTACCAGATTCCCGGGTTTTTTTTTAACCCCCATCCACACGGGGACGGGAACCCCGGGGGACAAGAAATTTCACTTCTCGCCCATGACCCCGAAACCCGGGTTGGAGAGATTTCCCCCTTTTTCCCACCCCCTGGTTCAAACGGAGCTCTGCTAGGCCAATAGGGTGCCCCCAGTTTCTAGTTTGGGTTAAAAAGGACCGGGCCGTTACCCACATAACAAGGGGCCCAAAAAACCCGCCTTGGGGGAGGGTATGTATTATAGGGGCCGAGTAACAAAGGGTGTGAGGGTTTATGATCAAGACAATTAACTCAGATTAAAGTTTATAGATTTAATTCGCCCTTGGGGGGCACAAAAGCAGGTAATGTACCCGAATTATTTTTTAAATACAGGTAAAAGTCAAGGTTTAAAAAACAAGGTTTTGGGGTTTCAGACAAAAGGGAGTAAGTTGCGTCCAGTTACCTGAGATTGGCTTTTGTTCTGGGTTTTTCCCCATGGTGGGGGTTATTTTTCCTAGCTTTGCAGTGGGGGTAAAGGGAAAAGCTCTTTGGTACCCCCTCCTCCTGAAAGCAAAATGGGCACACCTGGGGCTCCTGCTTTTATCTGATTGGGATCGCCCACCTGGGGCGCCCCCTACAAAGCCCCCCACACCCCCCTGGGAAAGGTCTACAAACTCCCCGTTTCTCTGGCCTTTGCCATTTTTGACTGAAAAACCAAATGTGCCATACCCTCGGGGGCCCCATTTGGGCACAGAACGGGAACCAGTGGATCATCAAAACCGGCTGGGCCCTGAGCTCGCCCCTGATACCAAATCCCTTTTTCCCTTTGGGTTCTCCCCAAGCCCGGCCCCGGGGGCGAACATGGAAAGGGGGTGGTATGTGTTTTGGGGATTTTTCTATTGGGTTAACATATAAACCCCATAACCCCCGGGATGCAAAATTTCTCTATAAATCTTTATGAAAAAACGGGGCCCCGGCGGGTCAGGGGGGGGTTTCTTTCAAGCCCTTTTGTTCTTGGGCTTTTGGGAGGGTGCACATGTGTCTTCAGATCCCTAAAAAATTTGTTTTGTCGGATCTCCTGCTGGGGGGGTTTTCTTATGGAAAGGAAAATTTAAAAAAGGGTCTGAGCTGGGTTTAATTTTAATGTGAAAAAGGGGGGGCTTTTCCTGGGCGGGTGTGATTTGTGCCATCTCCTGAGTTTATGAAGTTTCAGGGATGATGGTTTGGGGGCCCTTTCAGCTCTCCCTCCCGCCCCCAACCTGAAAATATCTTTTCGAATAACGCTTTTTCCCCAACTACAAACCTACAAAAAAATGCTAAACCATGCTCTTTGTCATCTCCCGCCTTTAGACCATTTAAAACATCAAAGCCTTTGGGGCCTTCCACCCCAAAAACCCCTTGCCCCCCCATCAAACCATCCTCAAATTTCTGCTCCCCCTTCTTATTCACCTCTCCCCACTACCCCCTTTTTGGGGAAAAAGAACTGGGGCCCACCCAATGGTTATTGTGGGTTAAAAGGGCAATCCTGAAGGGAAAAAGGGGTTTTTCAGGTTGCTTTTGAAGCGGTGAAGGTGGAAGGTGGAGGGTTTTTCCTGATTGTTGGGGCAGGATTTTCTAGAGTGTGGGGAAGCACGGAAAAGGTCTTGGAGGACGGTTGTGTAAGGAGCTGATAAGGGGAGAGAGAGGGGGGAAGGTCCTTGTGGGAGGGGGAGATTGCGTGGGGGAAAGATATTGGCTTTTGGGGCAAAGTATAGGGAGGGGGAGGGGGAGGGGGTGGGGGCCTTGTGGGTCCATGGTTAGTAGTTTGAAATGAATTCGCTGGGGAAATTGGGAAGCCAGTGAAGGGTTGGCGGAGGGGAGGGGCCCAAAAGGAGTAGCAAGGAGAAGGTGGTTTAAGGGACGGGAAAGCGATTTAAAAGGATGGATTGGAGGGGGCGAGGGTGTAGCTGGGAGGCCAAAAAGAAGGATGTTGCAGTATTTTTCTAGGCGGGAGTTTGAAAAGGGCATGGACCAGCATTTTTTTTTAGTGCCCTTTAGTTGGGGAATGAGCGGATGCGAGAGATTTTTTTTCAGGGGAAGGCGGCGGGCAGAGGTGGGGGTTTTGGATGTGTGGTTTTAAAGATGAGCGGAGTCTGGGTTTCCCCAAGGGCCCGCGGACTTGCGGAACAGCGGAGAGTGGGGAAAGCCGTTGACTGTGATAGAGAGATCGGGGGGCAGGGGGGGGGTTTTGGACGGTGGAAAGATGATATAGGGTTTATTTTTGGGAAAGACGTGTTGAAAAGGAAGGGGGGAAATGGGGGGACAGACAGTCGGGGGACCCGGGGGGGAAAAGATAAGTGACATCGGGGCCAGGAGGGTAGGTTGGGAAAAATCGTCGGGCCATACAGGTGGTAATAAAAAGCCGTGTGATCCAAAGGGGCTGGACAGGGCCAAGATTTGAAAAAGAGAGAAGAGTAAAGGCCCCAAGGACGACCCCCTGGGGGACCCCAACAGAAAAGAGGCCCGGGGGGGGGGAAAGGTGGAGCGGTTTGAGAGACGTGAAAGTCCGATCAGAAAGGTACGAGGGGGGGGGGTCCGGGGAAAGACCCAAGTCCGTGATGCAGAGGGGGAGGGGGTTTGAAGGGAGGGAAGGGTTTGGGCAGTGTCAAGGCAAGGACAGGTCTAAGAGGGGGAAACCCAAAGAGTGTGGCTGAGGCTTTAGCATTTTTATTTAGGTCATTAGTGACTTTGGTTAGGGCGGTTTCGGTGGAGTGGTGGGGGGTGGGGAAACCCAGATTGTAGTGGGTAAAGAAGAGGTTGGAGGAGAGGTGGGGGCAGCTAAAGGGTTTGGACGTGTTTGCTCGGGGATTTTGGGAAATGCAAAAGGGAGCAGGGGGATGGAGGGGATAGTTGGACAGGGAGGAGGGGTAAAGGGGTTTATTTTTTTAAGGCTTGGAATAAATAGTAGCATGTTTAAAGGTGGAAGGGAAGATGGCAAAAGGGTTGTGTTTGGGTTGAAGAGTTGGGTGAGGGCTGGGTTGATAGAAGCCTGAGGTCTGGGAGGGGGTGGGAGGGCAGTGGATCAAGATACGGTTGGGGAGGTTGGTTTTGGCCCGGGTTAAGAGGAGAGCTTGTCATGAGTGACCTTTGGGGAAGAAAAAAAGTTAAGGGGGAAGAGCAGTTTTGAAGGGGTTTGGGGAAAGGGGGGGTGGGGACTGGGGGCTGAAGTTTTCTTGATGTGGTTGATTTCTGAAGGAAAAGTGAGTGGCAAAGTTGTCTGTAAAAGGGGGGATGGGGAGGAGGTGCTGGTGGAGGAAAAGAGGTTAAAGGTTTTGAATTTTGGGTCTGGAGGGTTGGGGGACGGGGGAAATATAGAGTGGTGAAATATTTCCTTTTTGGCTGAGGTGGGGTGCGGAATTTAAATTTTTTTATGCAGTGTTTGTTTGTAAAAAAGGAAAAAGCCATCAGTGGAATTTGGAATTTTCTTCCAGCGGCTTTCGGGCAGTTTCTGGAAGCACGCCCCCAGTTTTTTTGTGGAGTCTGTGTGCCAGGGTTGTTGTTGATTTTGAGGTTCTGTTGTGTGTGAGGGGACGGCTGATTAAAAGGTGGGGGATGTTTGTGTGGTTGTGAAAGTGGGGGGGCTGCGTCCTGGGTCATTAAAAATGAGGCTTTGTGGGTTTCCCTGCGGGGTCGTATTGGTTATGAGCAGGGGGAGCGGTTTGGGGTGGAGAGGGTTAGAGAAGGAAAAGCGGGTTGGGGTTTCAGATAGGGGGTGGGGGGGTTTGATCTTCAGGGGGCAGAGGGGGGTAAAGAAGGGCCAGTGTGTGTCCATCTTTTTTTGGTGGGTCCTGGGTTTCCCAAGGGGAGAGGTTAAGGGGGAAAAACAGAGTGAAAGGAGTTTGGGGTTTGGGAAACTGAAATGGGGGTGTCGATTGGGAGTTGAAGTTCCATGATGATAGTGGGGATGTCGGTTTGAGGAAATGGTGAAAAAGCCCGGAAGGGAAAGTCGTCAAGAAAGCCCGTGGCAGGGCCCTGGGGGTCGGTAGCAAAAAGTCACTTGGAGGTCGGGGGGGCGTAAAAAATGCGGACAGAGTTGGGACTTTTAAAAGAGAAGGTGGAGGGAAGGAAGGGGGTGGGCGGGGGACAAAGGATAGGTGTTCCCAAGGAAAGGGGGCCCCCGGGGGGGGGAGTGTGGGTTTAAATTTTAATAAATAATACAATAATAATTTTGACGGGCAATTTTCCTCACACTAGTTTCATGGGGATTTTTCTCACTTCCAAAAAAAAATGCCCCCATTAGCGATTTCCCTTTATGTAAATTTTTTAAAAATTTATTTTTCCCCTACAGTTTAAAAAGTAAAGGGGTGACCCAAAAGACCTTTTGTGCATTTTGAAAAGGTTTTCAATCTTTCCTTAAAATCGGAAAGGGTTTTTCGGGTTTGGTTTGGGTAGCCAAAATCCAGGAAAGGATAGAAAAGCCGGTATGGGTGACAGAATACAGTAGGTGGATTCATTGACGGTAAAACAGTCCCAAGACTGTAATGGGGTTGGTACAGTGACAAGTATTCAGAAATAGTAATGGACTGGGGCAGGGGGAGGTATACAGAGTAGTAAAAAAGGACTGGTGCACCAAGGTATAGAGCAGTTTGTAAAAAGACTTTGGGGCAGCCGGGAGGTTTTTACAGCAGGTTTGTACCGACTGGTTTCAGCAAAAAGGTATAGAGCAGTAAAAACGGACTGGTGAAACAAAAAGGTTTTACAGAATTTTGTAATGGACTGGAGGTAGGCAGAGTAAAGGGAATGAAAAGCGCCCCAAAGGGAAAACCGGGGGGATAAATAGTCACCCGGAACAGCAGTAGTGCAAAAGGGCAGGGGTAAAGCCCCTTTTGTATGTAGACAACAAAAAAACTGACCAGGATTAAGGGCCCGGAAGTTCCTTTCCCGGTCACCCGGGCAGGTAATTGGGACAAATATTTAAAAAGGGCCCAAATTTTTGCCAAGTGGCGCCTTTTGGGGCGTTTGAGCTCTCAAAAGGACGGGAATTTGGGGTTAAAACAAATGGAGACTTTAAGCCCTGGTCGCGTTTCATCCCTTTTCAAACCAAGGATGGGCCGTGAAGCTGGGAAACCCCGAAGACCAAAAAAAAACTGGTGCAGCAAAAAAAAGGGGGAGGAAAAGGACTAGGGAGAAGGAAATTGCTCCCGGTGGGAAAATTTTCCCCCTAAAAAAAAGATACAGAAATGGGACAGTTAAGGGTTCCCATTGGGGAGGGTGAGAAAACACAGGGGGTTCAGGAGAAGGCAGGCAAACTTCTCCAGAAAAGTTGGGGGGGTATAGTTTTTCAGGAAAAACCGGAGTCCAAAAGAGCATGGAAATTTTCATAGTTCATTTTAGTACGGTTGAAAGAAGAAAGTGTCCATCAAATTCAACCAAGGGTGGGGAAAAAAGTGGGTGAAGGGGAGAGAGACAAGGACATTATGCCTAGCCTCAACATTTGGGGAATTTCCCCGAAAAAACCCCCAAGGATGAAAAAAAATATTTCTCCAGGGGGGAACCCTTTTCTCTAACCCCAGCCCTCCCCCGCCCCGATCCAGGGAAATTTTAAATAGCTACATATGCATTAATTTTCTTTAGTTCAAGGTAGGTATCTAACCCGGGCCCTTTTTTGAAAATCTTCAGTTCCGCCGTTTCAGCTCCACAGGCAGGGAAATTCCAAAAGATTAAAAGTTCTTACGTTTAAAAACGCTCTTCTCCTCCTTTTTTCTTTGTCGAAGGGAATTTTCCCCCCCGTCTTTTGAGGGGGCCCCCTTGAAATAATTTTTCCCCATACTTTTTGTGGGGACCATTTATATATTTTTAAAAATTTAATCGCCCCCCCCGAACCATTTTTCTTAAGACAAAATTTAAGTTCAATTCTAAAAACCCTCCTCAAAAATAAGGGGTTTCCATTCCCATTAAAAATTTTTGGTTGCTGTCTTTTTTAACTCCCTTTTAATTTTTTTAAACCACCCTTTCTTTAAACCCCGGGGCCCAGAACTGAACGGGCCATATTTTTAAGTGAGGATGCCCCCAAATCCCTTTTACAGCATAAATTACACCCTTTTTCCCCCGGCAAACCCTTTCCCTTTTTTAAATTTAAAACCCCAAAATATCTTTTCCCCAAAGAGGCCGCTGATTGACATTGCATGCTTTTTCCGGGTAGCCTAAGACTACAAAAAAGCCAGTTTTTTTTCTCAAAAAGTGATTCCCCCAAGTTTTTTTTTCCCCCCCTAGGACATATGATCCCTGTAGATTTTTTTCCCCAGTTTCAAAACCCTTACATTTTTCCACTTTGGGAAACCCCCCATTTGCCAAGTGGTGCCCAAGCACTCAGGGGTGTCCAGGTCTGTTTGCTTTTTAAGGGACATTTTCCCCTTTTAGTTTGACTTCCCCCCGATAGCTTGGTGCATCTGAAAAAAATTAAAAAACGTGCAAACCCGATCCCCCAAAATATCAAAATAAAAACAAAAAATTTAAGGGGGTCCTAATACTGACCCCCTGCGGCACCCCACTCACAACCGGGGACCCCCTTAAAGGTAGGAGTCATTTACCCCCACCTCTGATTTGCCCCCGCACCAGTTTTTAATCCAATTACCATGAAATTTTTAAAACCCAAATGGATTCTAATTTCCCATAAAAAGGGCTTATGGGGCCCAGGGCCCAAATGCCTTTGCAAAGCCCTAAAAAAACAAAAAACCCAACGCTCCCCCCGCTACCCGGGGACTTCTCCCTCCCCCTCCTCAAAAAAAAACAGATCTTTTTGGTCTGCCCAATTTCTGCCCTTTATTTAAACCTGCGGGCAATCAAAATTAAAAATGTTTTTTGTAAAACTATTCCGAAAATTTTGGGGTCCCTTATGAGCCCCAAAAATTTTTTCCCACAACAGATGTTAAACTTATGGTCTAAAAATTTTACCCCGGGAAAGACTTAAACCCTTTTTTTGAAGAGGGGAAAACTACTTTTTGCCTTTTGCGCCAGCCCTCCTGGAACTAAAACCATACCGGGGAAAATTCTCTAAAATTTTTTTACAGGGGCAAAGTAATTCCCGAGCTGGGGTTCTTTGGGAACTCCTTGGGGGAATGCCATCGGGGGGCCGGGGACCTTGTTAAATTTAAAGTTTTTTTTAATTGGTTTGATTTTTTCCCCTTACACTGAGCCCAATTTAAATTTAAATAGCAGATGAGGGTTTTAAAAACCAGTACTGGCCCCACCAAACATCTGCATTTGGGGCCCCCCCCATCAACTACTATTTCATTTGATAGAAATTTTACTGAGCTGAAAAACCTTTTTATTTTCCTCTGCCTTCTTTTTTGGGTAAACCCATGACCACTCCCCATCCCCCGGTTTTTTAAGGGGGCCCTACTTGCTCTGACTTTGGTTTTTGGGGCTTTTTTAAAATGCTTAAAGGAATTTTTTGGGGTTTAAAGTTTGCTGTCCTTGGCCTTAAAACCCCCTTTTCATTTTAAATTTTTTAGCTGTTTTTATCATTTTTTTTTCCCAAATTTTAAGTTTCTCAAAAATTTTTCCCAAAAGGGCGGTGAGGCCCCCCCCTTCTGCCCTTAATTTTTAAATGTTTTTTTTTTTTAATTTTTTAAATTTCCCCCAAAAATTTTAAAAGGGTTTTGAAACCCCCAAGTTGGTTTTAGTTTTTGGTCCCTTATACTTTTTACCCTTTAGGAAAATTTTTTGGGAATTTTAAATTTCCCCAAAGTATTTTTAAAAAGCCCCCCCCATTTGGGTGCTTCTATTTCCTTTTTTGTAATAAGCTGCTCCCAGTCAAAGGTTTCCTGTATTGCATCCCCAAAAAAGGGAAAAATTTTGGCCCTTTTAAAATTAAATTTTTTTTTCCTTCCTGTTTTTTGTTTTTCTTTTTTCCCCGTTTAGGGCCAAAAAAAAATTATATTTTTGGTCACTGTTCCAAAGATTTTCAAAAAACCGGGGACCCCTCCATTATTTCCCTGTTTTTGTTAGAAATTACCGATCCAACAGAGTTTTCCCCCTTCCCTAGGGGGTTCCCTTCCCCAAAATTTGGCCCCAAAAAAATTATCCTCAAAACAGATTAGGAACTTCCTTCCCTTTTCATTTGATGCAAACCGTGACCCCCTCAATGCCGGGGAAAATTTAAAGAAACCCCCTTATTTTCACTGTCCCTTTCCCCTTGTGGGGGCCGCCCCCTTTGTTTAAGGAATTTTTCTTCTAAATCCCTCTTTAATGTTCGGGGGTCTATAGATTACCCCCAAAATAATATTTTTTTCATTATTCCCCCCTTGTTTTTCCCAAACCCCAAAATTTTTCCAAACATTAGCTACCCCCCCCCCTGTTTTACCTCTTTCACTTTGCTTTCCCAAAACACTCCTTACATACGGGACCACTCCTTTCCCCCCTTTGTTCACTTGTCTTTTCCTAAATAGTTTAAAAAACCCTTAAAGGGTTTGGAATGGCCCAATCTCCCTTTTTGTCCACCATGTTTCAGCAAAAACCTACCACCAATCGGGCTCCTCTAAAAAAGCGCCTCAAGTTCCCCCTTTTTGGGTTTTGCAAGACTTCAAGAATTTTTTTTGAATAGACTTTTTTTAATTTCCCCTTTCCCTTCCATTTTTACACTTTCCGCAACGGTTTGGGATTGTATCTAACATTTTCTTTGGGGGACGGAAATGGGTTCATACTTTACCTTTTTCAGTAGCAGCGGGGGTTTAAAACTTTAAAAGTTCATTTAACGACTTTTCGATTAAAAATCCCCCCCTTTGGGTAATGGTTGGGATTATACATTACCCCTTTCAAAAGATGGAAAGGGTTTTAAACATTATCCCTTTTAAGGGGGAACAGAAAGTGGTTTAATTTATTCCCAAAATTTATTATTTTTGGCATGGGGTTTTAAAAAGAGAATTGGGGGGTACCCTATATTTTTTAAAGGGTGGTTTGCAACACTTTGATCCCCTTTTACCCAGGTCAAATCCACCCCCCCCTTTCCCGCTTCTCCCCCCCCCCCGAAAATAGCCCCTGCCCCCACTCCCCTAACCTATCTACTTTTCCCCATTTTCTATATTTTTCCTCCCCCCACACCCCTTTTTTTTTAAAATTTTCCCCCCCAACCCCTTCTAGAATTTTTTCCCCCCAAGCACAGCAAAACCCCCCCTTTCCATTCAGGGGGCAATTTATCTGTAAAAAACAGAATGTACCCCAAAAAAAACCCAGCCCAGGCTCTAAAACCCCAAACCCCCCTCTGCCCTTTACCCCAAAGACTTCACCCAAATGCTTTTAAAACCCCCCAATTCCCCGTTGTTTTTTCCTAGAAGCCCCAGGGCACCGGCAGAAATTCCCGGAGAACCCCAATTTTGGGGGTCCTTCCCTTTAGTTTTGACTCTAGTTGTTTAAAAATTTTTAATTCTTTGGGATCCCCAAACCCTACCGTGTTTTTGCCTTTGGGTTCCCAAAACTTTGGCCCACAACAGCGGGGTCATCCCCACCCCCCCCCAGAAATTTTTATCCCCCCGGTTTCCCACCACATCCCCAAAACCCGGCCCCAAAGGAGACAGCAAACCATTTCCGGTTGGGGGGCGGCCCTTTGGGGCGACAAATTTTCTACCCGGGTCTTCCGATTTTAAAACCCCCTAAAAATTTCCCAAAACGCTTTTCTTCCCTTTCATTCCCATCCCCCCAAAACAACTAGTTGGGCTGCTCTTCCGGTTACTGGGAAAGAATTGCCCCATTTGGTCTGCCATTTCTGAGACTGATTTCCCCAGATTATCACCCAATTTTGGGAATTTTGCGGGGAATTTCAGGAGGGAAAGGGGCCTTCCTTTTTCTGGACCCATAAAACTTCCCCCCTGTTACTTTAAACCCCAGCTACCGGCCCTCCTGGACCCCAATACCCCACCCCCCCCATTTAACCCACAACGTTTGCTCCAAGAGACAAACTCCTCTTTTTCATTGTCAATCCCCCTAGTGTCGCATTTTGTTTCTCAAGGTCAAAAAATGCGACTACCAGAGTAGCAACATGTCCATTGCTAAAAAGCGGTATTCCCTTGGACCCTTCTGCTCCAGTATGCATACATATGGCAATTGTGCACTCGGGAATTTGCCAGTAAAAGCTGCCCATTATCCCGGTGCAACAGCAATGAAGAGAAAAAAAGAAAGTTAATGAGATTGAAGTATTAAAATAGGTTTGTTTACTTTTTTAATACTTCAATCTCATTAACTTTCTTTTTTTTTCTTGGAGCCAGAAGAAAAACTGAGAATGGCGGGGGACGGTGGGGAACGGGGAGGGGAGACCGTATCTCCGTCGGCACCCTGCCCCCAAGAAGCACAGACAGGGGCCAGGACAGGTGAGTAAGTAGTGCAAAAGGGGCCACACAGATGCATGGGCACCCGACAGATGGGGGCACCGAGACAGATGTCAATAGTGTGCGGCATATCATGTGAGTTAGAGTTCCACCGGGGGTGTTAAGGGGATATCCCAAAATTTTTTCTGTGCTTTCGTCCTTCTTTTTTCTTTAGACAAACAATTTGTGAATTTATCAGCATGGTGGTTATTTCTGGAGCCCTAGAATCTGTTTCTAAGAGGGAGACGTTTACTGCAATTATCCAATAAGACTCTATCACCACAACTCTCTCCCAACTGCCTTAAAACCCACAGAAACCTCATTACAACTGGGGTAACCACTGAGGGAAAATATTGCTCATCCTTGGAGACAGAGACTCTCCCGGCAAAGTATTGAATGGATGGCCCCACCTGGTTATAATGAAGTTCCCTATCTACTCCCTTGGTGCAGGAAGCTCCAACTGTGGGGCCCCCCACGTAAATTTTTAAGGAGAAAAGTGAATCCAGCCCCAAGATTGAAAAAAAGTAATTTTTTTTTTATAAAAAATTTATAAAAAGGATGTTCAGCTTAGGCAGACGCTTTTAGGTAAACCCCCTTAGGGTTGCTGTTGCAGCTGCCATTCAGCTCTGGAAAAAAACAAAAGTGCCCCAATGTAAAAACTCATTCCGATCACATGGTCGGACAATAAGTATCAAACTACCGTATTTTTCGGACTATAAGACGCACCCAGGTTTTAGAGAGTTTCCCCCTCTAAAAAAAAATTTGTAAAAAAATCTTATGTTATGAGTGGCCCCACAGCCCTCCAGCTTCAGGGACGAGTGGTGCCGTGGTCCGCGTCTCGGGACGCGGGCGCACTCGTTCAACTGTGCAAGTGTACTTACCGCTCCAATCAGCTACAGGGGCGGTATCCGGGAATCACATTTAAACTCCCTGCTAGCTGAGTGCTGCGCCTGTGAAATTTCCTGGCTGCCTTGCTTTCCTGTGATTTGTATTGTGCTGTTTACTTGTGTACCTGACCTCACTTTTTTTACTTACCTGGCTTGTCTTCTGATTTTGTACCCGCTCCCGTTCGTGTTTTTGACCTCGGGTTTTTTACATTTATCCCTCTTGGTTCTGATTGTGGCTTTGGCTTTCCCGTTTTGGTATTGACCTGGACTGTCTGACTATTCTACTTCCTGACGGCCCCGCACTCTAGCAGCGCAGGGACTGTCGCCCAGTTGCCGTCTGCCGTCTAGGGCAGCACATCAAGTAGGCAGGGACAGTGGACTGGGTTCTAGTCAGGGCTCACTGTACCTCCCTTGACGTGACACTCTGCAAGCTAGTCGCGTCAGGGGTAGCAACCTGGTAGGACATCCTGCCTTTCGGCGTGCTCTGGTGAATACTGGGACCTACTTAGGGCTTCGCTCCCTGGGTGGCCATTACCACTGCTTTGGTGGTCCAGAAGATCCCCCCACTACCATCACCGTTACAGTAAGATCCAGCCATGGATTCCGCCAAGGTGCCGCCTGCCCGCCCAGCTTAAAAAAAAAAGCGGATCTCACGACTATCGTGAACAGCAGTCGAGAAACAGATTGGCAACAAGCGCAGACAATTGAACCAGCCCTAGAAGCCGCCCATGATGCATGCAGCTCATTGAGGCCAAGCATCAGCAGCCCGCAATCTCCATACCTGTTGCTATGGGCTACTTGTGCGCAGAGACTGTGGGCGCCCAAGCTCGCGGATTGTCGATACCATCTTAAGTTCGAGACGAGGGGACCCGAAGGCTCGGCAGGGGTATTCATTAAAGCACAGTGCTCCATGCCACTGAGGACTGATGGTATTGAAACACAATTCCCTACCTGACATTCGAAGGTGGCGTTTGTAGGTTAGTCCTGGCTGCTGGAAAGGGCCCTGTCCCTTGGCCTATATATACACACTCTCTGGGACAGGAAGCAAATACCTGCTTTCCTCAAGAGTTTCCGCATAGTCTTCGAGGAACCCGCTCGTTTTGCATCTTCCTATCTTCCTTCTTCTGAAAAAACAGCGATCCTGAACCTTCGCCAGGGCGATTCCCCTCGGTTGGATGACTTATGCTTTCCTTTCCGTCTCTCCTGGCCTTGGAGCTGTCCTGAATGATAGCCGTCCTCAGTGCGCCATGTTTTAAAGAATGGCTTTTCCAGTAGCGGGGTAAAGGATGCATAGCTGCTAGTAGAATTAATCCCTAAATTTCCCTTAAGGGAATTAAGCCCTCCTGGCCACCCGTACTGACATACGCTTCGCCGAAGGCAGAGGAGCTTCAAGCGCAAACCGTGACTTAGGTTCGGCCCCTGCCGATTGCAAATCCGTCTGCCTCCTGCGTTTTCCAGTAGGCCTCCGTGCCCCTCTTTCCACTTCGCCATCCGGGGAGGAGCCTATGCAAAGTGAGTTTGAGCTCAAGTTGTCGGAGCAGGAGCTGTCCCGTCGTCAGAGCTCCCTACTGTGCTTTCTAGGTGTCCAGCAGCCCGGACCACTTTCCATAGAGACTGTTCTGCAAAGTCCCCCCCATCAGCCAAGAAATGCCGCCCGCACCTAGGCTAAAGGCTAACGTAGAGGAAGTAGGTGTCCCTAGGTGCAAATTTCCTTCCGCCTCAACCAACGGATGTAAACTGATGCCAGTAGAGATCAAACGAGCCTAGACTCCTGGATTCTTTCTGGTTTCAAAGTTTTCCTGCTTTCCCCTGGACTCTATCCGAGGCTCTGGACGAATTTCATCCCATGCCGCCCTGGTATCCCAGCATCGCCGTTCCCGGTGGTTTGCCTGGAAAAGCCTCTGGAGTTGATGTTATCTTCGGTCCAGTTGGAGAGCTCCATAGTGACACCATTCGTTTACATGACCAAGAGCCGGTGTCCCTCCATGTGGGTGGGCCTGCACAGCGAAGTTATCAACCTTCTGCCTGTGGCTGCAGCGCCATGCCTCCTTAGCCTCACGCTCAACTGGTAAGTACCATTGCGAGGTCTTTCGTTGGGCACCTGACTGCCGGAATCTTCCTTTTGTCTGGTGTGGTGGCAAACCTCACCCCAGGTGCATCCCCGCTTCTCCTCGAGGCCGCCCTCCAGTACTTCTGCCAGGCCTGCCTCAGAATACCGAGGACTTTTCAGATGTTTATCCTCTGAGAAGCAGGCCGAGTCCCCTTCGTGCCCTCATCATCCCTACGACAGTCCTAATTGATCAACCTGCCTGGGACCTAGAGCGCCCTCCATCCTGGGGCAGTGTCTACCCGCTGCTGTCTGTGCCGGAGACCCATGCCATGTTCGCCTTCCTTCCAAAATAAAATTTAACAAAGGGCTTTAAATCCGTAAGTCCTCTCCCCTCACCTGGCCGGAAGCCATTTTCTTTTTTTTCTCGGTGCAGCTAAGAATGGAGGACGGTTCTCCTCCTCCCGCCCATACAATCGACTAATACCGGGGTCCTTAACAAGAATTGCCATGAGAGAACCATTATCCTTTACTGCTAATCTCGGGAAAACTCTCCAACCGACGTCAAGGGAGCCAATGTGGATTCTAAGCTGCTCGACCTGCATGGGGCTTACCAAGTTTCATCAGAGAGTTAGGGTGAGTGAGACAAGTGGGAAGATGGCTTTTTTAACAAACCCAGATTGGCATTTCTGAATACTCTGGTGAGGGGCCCTTCGGCCTGTAGGCAATGCTCCAACGGGGTCCTTTCCAGGAGTTCAAACAATGAATATCTTCGAGGAGAACCTACTATTATACCTTATTACCTTATATAAAACCATGCGCGTCATATATACCTGGAACAATATCCTGATATTTTTTCCTCCTGATGCAATGGTGACCCATTCGGATTGCAGGTGCAGCTAGGTATCTGCAATGTCCTGTGCGAGATAACCACCTGTAAAATAGCTAAGTTGGAGAAATGTTTTGTTCCATCCAGACCACTGTCCTTTCTCTTGGGTATATTGGTCTCTGACAGGGGTCTGCAATGGTACTCTGACTAAAATGGACATTGGATCTGCAATGACCCTCGTGAGCATCGGGCCCTTAAGGGCGCATGACAACATGGTTCCTGGGATTTGGACAACTATTATCGTCAGTATGTCCATTCTCGAGTCCCCACTTTTTTATGTTGGTGGCTCCGATCATGGCCCTGGCTAGAAAGAAAGGTCATATAACGAGATGTTTGCCAGGACCGGCAGCTGAAAAAAGCATTCTCCCTGAGTTAAAGGCTGCCCTTCGCCTCTGGCACGCCATCTTGTCACGCCCCTGTTACCCCCGAGGAAGAACTTTTTTGTCTAGAGGTGGGATGCCTCTTTTCCGTGGGTGCAGAGGGCATTCCTACACAGAAGGGGCCCTAAGGGGAAAGATTCTCATTGTTGGGTTCTTCATCCAAGACATCTTTTCTCCCGCGTCAACCGAGAGGAACTAATGGCCACGGGGATCAGGAGTTGCTTGCTGATCAAGATTGCCCTGGAGGAGTGGCTCAAACTCCTGGAGGGAGCCCGTCATCCCTTCGATGTGTACACAGACCACAAGAACCTCCAGTACCTTAAGTCGGCCCAGCGTCTTAACCCTATTCAAGCTCGATGGCTTCTCTGGATTTGACTTTCGGGATTCACTTCTGTCCAGCGGGAAAAAACGTCAAGGGGGGCCATGCTTCTACTCCCATGCTTTGGATGTCATTGAAGAGGAACTTTCGCCTCAGCACATCATTATTTCTGAATGTTTGGTCCATGCAGCTCCGGTTCACCTCCAACGGGTTCCTTCAGGTAAGACGTATGTGTGCCTGGCTCCTCGAAAGAGAGTCCTGAGATGGGAACATTGCTTTCTGGTGGCTGGAGCTCGGAAGTCGTATCAGTTGATCTCACGTTTCTACTGGTGGCCAGACCTTGCCAAAGATACGAGAGCGTTTGTGGAAGCCTGTAACACTTGTATCCTGTATAATTCAACCTCGCCACAGTCCCGTCCTGCTTGCTTGGCAAAAAAAAAACAAAAAAAACAATAAACCCTTGCCGACGCGATTATCCCATACAAACCATGGACCTCATGATGGCGATAGACATTCATCCAAACCGATCCGCTTCCTCCCTCCCTCTGGCAAACACCGTGAGGTGGTGGAGTATGTCACGGAGATTGGAATTTTGCAAGATGCAAACTTGGTTCCTCCCTTTGCTCCGGTTAGACCCTTCACTGTCTGCCCCTCATCCTCTCTCGCCACCCATCTTTCTTCAATGCCATTTTCCACCAGCCTGTATGGTCGCCACAGCACAATCGTCTTCGGACGCGGAGGAGTCCAAGTATGTTTCAGAGTTCTGGTGAGCAAAAGTGCTCTCGGTTATCCGGGTGGAAGTTGATTTCTCCTCGGCATTAGACCCACCCCGCAGTCAAACGTGCCAAGTGGAGAGAGTCCAAACCAGGTCTTAGCCAGTTTAATTTGCCGACATTGTTTTCTCCCCTCGCTACATCAGATGATATGTCCAAGCTTACCTTATACTTTTCCTTGTATACATCCCCTCCCCCCGACTTTCGAGGTCCCTTTGTCCTCTTCTTCCGAGAGGTTCCCCACCTGGCGTTGGATGCTATGGGTTACGATAAAGTGACACCCCTTTTGGGGAGCAGACTCGTCAGTGCCTACAGCGTACAGCAGTCTGTATGAAAACCCAGGCATACAAGAAGAGGCCCGCTCCGTCCTTTGCTCGTCCGGGAGACAAGGTGTGGCTGTCCTCCCCAACAAAAAAAAAAAAATAATAACATCGGGCGATACCCACAGCTACGAACTGGGTCCATATGGTTCCTGGGGCCCATTCAAGGTGTTGAAGCGAATCAAACCTGTGCCTATAAGCTTCTGGCTTGTTCCACCCACCATGGCGACCTGAATTCCTTTCATGTCTCCCTTGCTCTGCAATCTTTTCGTGTCGTACCTCTTTTTCCCAGAGATGTCGCCTCCCCTCCCCTTAAGCGAAGCCTCCAACCCGTTTGCAGTGAGAAGGAGAAACCTGAAATGAAGTCTATCAGAGGGAGAAACGACATTTTCTCGCCTCATGTCGACTGAGGGAAGGATTCGGGCCGGAGTATGAATCATGGGGAGCCAGAGGAGAGAAAATTTTGGACCCTGACCTGGTGCTTGAGTTCCATCCTTCCTTTCCTCGCGATGTAGAAGGAGGGGGAGGCCTAATGGGGAGGTACTGTCAAGACTGGCCCCAACACCACAAAAGTTGGCCGCCCCCATCGCTCTGTGCATAGTGGGTACTATACCTGATCGGTGTCGCCTGCTTCCCTCCCTCCCGTGGTCTTCCTCTGACGGCCAGTGGCGCACATACCGCCCCACGCTCCATTAGGGCGCGCAGCACCGAGGCCTCACCCACAAAATTTAAAATTTAGAAGGGCCAGTGCGCCCGGTAATGTAGTTGAGTGGCCAGACCGCTGACCTATAATAAAGGGCTTACCATCTTCTCCGTCAAGTCCCGCCCTGAATCTTCATTGCCAACATGCCTTTAGAGTAGAAGACCGTTGTCCAGTGTGTCCTATCGTGTCTTGTCCCGTGTTTCTGACCCTCGTTACGTTTCTGTGACCACAAACTAAACCTATACAACCTGCCCATGACCTTTGTTGGTGTCGCCCTGACCTTGACTCTTACGAGAGTTCCGTCTTTACGATTTTGGTTACCTCACTGCAAACTTCGAAACTGCGCCCTACGCAAAGCTAGTCCCACATCAGGGTAGCGACCTGGTATGACTTCCTGCCGCAGCAAAGCTCCGGGTGCTCTGGTGAATAACCGGGATCTACTTAGGCATCCGCCCCCTGGCCAGGCCGTTACCACTGCTTGCGGTTGGTCCCAGAGGATCACACTCCATTCACTGTTGTACACATCATAAATACATACCCTTATGCATTTTTTAAAACGAAATAAAAAAAAAAAATTCTCCCCATATTTTTTGGTGTCGGGCCGCATCCTATAAAAAGTCCGCCAAGTCTTATTAAAATATAACAGTCATGTAGATCCCATTCCTTCCGCTGAACACCGGAGAAGAACAAAAAGTTCCAAATTGTGCAAAATTGTGGGGATTCCCCTGGTCATTTCACATCCCCAAAAGATTGGAATAAAAGTGATCAAAAAGACACCTGAGGTCCTGTGTTTCCCCCAAAATGGTTCAATAAAACCTACACTTCAAAAAGCCCTTACTTTTTTTAGGCTTCAATTTTTTTCCCTATTTTCCATAATAATAGTGTACATACAATGGCGAGGCTGTGAAGCCTGCAAGAGGCTTCCTGCGCGCCCATGACCAACTGATCGCACGCCTGCACTTAACATAGCAGGGCCGGTGATCGTATCAGGAGGAGCAGTCGTGCAGGGAATGGAGCTGGCTCCATCCCTGCATACTAGCGGTGCTGTACCGAGAGTGGCTGCCGGGTGTACTGTACAAAGTGCGGCCAGCGGCTGTACTGAATGCGGCCGCACTCTGTACATTAGGACTATAAGATGCACCTCTGTTTTCCTCCAAATTTGGGGGGGAAAAAGTGTGTCCTATAGTCCAAATACACATAACAATATCAGCAGCACACAAATTAGAATACGTTGAAAAAAACATTCATTGCTTTAAAAAAAACAAAAACCGAAAGTATTATGAGGTATATTAGTTCACGACTTTTTGCGCAAAATTTGCTTAAGCCCACCTTCGCGACTTCACGAGACCTCAAATGCAGGGTAGGGTCCTAACTATTGTTACCTAACGCTAAATATTTCTCTGTGGGTCCATCCAGACCTGATCTTTTAGACAATGTGAAGGCACCACTACTAAATTACACTGCACTGAGTAAAAAAGCCTGATATTAGATGGGTGGAGCGAGTGCCTAAGGAACCGAAGATGGAGGTCAGCCAGTTTTCCCCCCCTACAACTAAATTAATACTAAAAAAGAAAAAAAAAAAAAAATACAATCAAAAATACAAGTTATTTGGTTCAGCACCCCCTCCCCAAAAAAAAAAACTTTAAAAAAAACAATGGGTTCATAGAATAACCCAAAATGCCCAACGCTGTGTAAATGAGCTGTGTACGTAATAAGTACACAAAACAATAATCAGCAGAAAAACAAAAACACACATTAGATACGTTGAAAAAAAAACATTCCTGCTTTAAAAAAACACGAAAGTTGTATGATGTTCATTTATTTTATTTTTTTTTTTTTTATTTAACACGAAGTGTTTTATTTGAAGAAAGAAGGACATTCACAATACAGTCGTCGCGCGATCACAATTGATCAACAAATGTCTATAAATATGTTAAATTAATAAGTTGCAAATAATGAATCATATGATCACCGCGAAACTCAACCAGCAACGTACCTCCATTCCCTCTTTTTTCCCCCCTGTTTATAAAAAAACCCCAAAACCCAACCCCCCCTGAGCTCCGGGACTCTTGTTCCCAAAAAGCAACTCCCCATAATGTACCAATCCAACCACCTCGAAATCTCTCCCACAGATCCAGATTCCCCTAATGTTCCTTTTCATCTTTTTTCCAACAAATAATAAATCTTAGTACTTAAACGGGTCTAAGAGTTGCCTTAAATCTCAGGCCGGTGTGTATTGAGCTTCCGAAATAAACTGCTTCCATTTTTTGAAGGAAATTTTTTTGTATCCCCTGTTCTTTGTTTTCTCTCCCACCTATCCAAGTGATTTCCTATATAGAGAGTATGCCTGTTCAAAACACTCCTGAAGGTTCCGAGATCCTCGAGGGACCCTCCGTCAGCCACAGCAAGTGTCGTCAGCAGACACTTCTTTGGCTTCTAAAAGGGTATAGTGAACCACCCATCTGTGTCAGCCAGTGTTCCTTCAAGTATTCTCAGGTGTCCTGTTTCTTCCTTAGGTTAGTGGGAAAATGAAACAAAAGGCCTTGCGATTGAAGATAAGAGTAGATCTCTTCCAGTATCTCGTTTATAAAATGATTGACCTTGTCGCCAAAAGTCTTGGACCCCCCCGCACATTGCCCAATATGCATGTTGAAGAGGAGTTAAAGCCCTATCTTGTTTCCCTCCCGCACTTTCGGGGGCAAGCCTGAAGGTATACCCTCGGTTCTCCCTCCCGGCCACATGGGGATATTAAAAAATGCAGTAAATGCGGACTTATGTATCAGCCTAAACAATATTTCCTTCCATTGTTCGCCCTCGACCCGGTCATTCGACTGCTGTCCTTTCTCCCCGCCACCCCTCGCTTGTCGCGACGCAGGGTCATCCCTTAAGGATTTTTTTTGACATTATTCGAAATCTAATAGGAGTGTCCTCTCCAGCTTTTGAATATGGGCCTCTCATCCCCTTACCGTAGTCCTTATTTACGTAATTATGGGAGTAGTTTTTTCTTTGCGGAAAGAGTCCCCTTGCTATCCCCCTCTCTGCATTAGATTCCAGGAATTCCTTATGTTTTTCCCTCCAAAGATTGGAGATGGTTGGTCCACAAATTGGATGGATCTAACAAAAGTTTTTCTATTTGCGTTGTATCTACTGGAAAGGTCCATAGGGTGGGTCCCAGCCCAAATTGCTGTCCCCTGTAACTTCTTCCGCCACTTTTAGGAGTAGAGCCCGGGAACGCGCTAGTAATGTCTCCCAGTTTGTGCGGATCCCCTTTTTGTTTCCCTCCCCAGCCAGCCTAGTAAAAGCTTGGTTTTCCCTCCCCTGCTCTAAAGCCTAGGCGAACTGCCCACTTTTAAGCGGGAAGGTCCTGAGAAATTGTAACTAGTGGTCTATTGTTGAAACATTTTTTCCTGGACATGGGCGCCAACGTCGCCAGTAGGTGTCTTCTCAAGTACCAAGCTTTTGCTTGACCCTCAACACAACCGGTGCAGTCCTTCACCGGCAAGGTGCAACAAAAAGTCGCCAAGGGGGTATTACGGAGGGGGACAAGGCCAGTTGAAGATTCAAATATGAATATTGAGAAGGAAGTTTCGAGTTCTCCCTAAAAACCAGTCCCTGTACATGTCTCCCACATTGCCAGCTAAGTTAAAGAGCCAAAATATTGGGGTAAAGTTGTGCTCCTTCCCCGGTGCGCAGTTTTTCCCTCCCCCCATTGTGAGCTTTTTTGAAAACTGAATTTCTAGAACCGTTTGCCCGTTTCCAAATTAAACCGAATCGTGAAGAGACAGTCCGAAGTCGTTTCCATTCACATCGGAATGGCCGCCAAGAGTAGAGGATATTTTGGATGGGGGTACAATAACCTGGCAAACAGCGGGGACCATCTAGATTAAATTGACTCTCCCCGCACAGCCCATTTATAGATAAGGGTAGATCCTCTGCACCTCCCCTTTCTACAGCACCCGCCTCTATCATTGTGTAGCAAAGGGAGGTAATTGTAGTTTGGATAAAGTCAACGACCCCTTTAGGTCCTAGCTTTGATACCTTGGGTAAAGGGTTTTTTTTTTGTTTTTTTATATTGATCTTACTAATTTCCACCCCCTCCCCCCCCAAGCCCCCTGTACTCTTTGGCCATGTCCCCATGACATGATTGCCCAATGGTAGCCATTGACATTTAAGATCTGGTTTTATTCTATAAAAGCTTGAAAATCCCCAAAATTTTGTGAGGACCCCTCCCAGAGACCCCCTCCTAGATGGATGGATGGGGTCCCCCCCAAGAAGAGGAAGCTATGGCATCGGCGAAGCACGTGAGTTTTACAAACCTTCACGCAATGCGCCCCGACCACATAAATGCCCTTGAAAAGCATCTTCGTGATTGCAACAGATGTAATGCTAAGATGGTTCCAAGGCTATATTAGAACAGCATAGGCTACAGTGGGCAATCCTTTGGTCTTGTGCCCCTTTTGGAGTCTTATTGGGTGCCGAAAGGAAAGCCTGAGGGGTATGTACTCTCTCTCTCGCTTGCGGTGGTTGCTAATACCCATGGGCGAGGTGTCCAAAAATTCCCTGAATTGTGTCCCCTGTGAAGCCCGTCCATGCCCTATCCAATACTAGTGTTCAGCCACTGCCAATTGACGTTGTCAAGCTTCCTCCGGCGTCTATTCCCAATAAGGCCCGCGACCCCTTTTCCCTGAGAGCAGCCTCCTTGCCACCGGCATCCATGTACCGCGAAGTTACCAGCCCGAATTATTTTTGACAGAGGACTCTGCCCTTTTATAAACCCCAGGCTAATGCAACTCCCAATTAAATTGGGGCATCATGAGGTCGAGAGACTATTTGGCCATTCACTCGCACTCTTCGAGATGATCTCTTCAAATGTCCTTGTTAATCAGTGATAATGGACGATTACGACTCGGGGTACTAGGGGATCTTTTTCCCTTTTAATGTAGAACTTTTATATGGCCGTTGTGTCTCCTGAGTGGGGAACATGAACCCTGTTTATATAGAAAAATTTCCTGCTGATACCCTTGAAGGCGCAGGTGTAAACCTCGCTTAACTTCCTTTACTAGTAATTTGTAAAATCCTCCAGATAGTACGTCCGGGGAGTGTCCCCGGTGCCTTGGCCGGTGGGAATACCTTTGATTTTACCTCTCTCCTCTATTTCCTCCTCACTAATTCTGTTTCTTGCATTCCAGCCTCCCTCTTCTCTTCTGCAGTGAGTATGCAGTATTAAGGTTGAATGTTTTTTGAGTAATTCTGGTCCCTTTAGAGGAAGTTATCGCTAACTTTTGTGTGTTAATAGGAAATCTCAAATGAATCTTGGCCAATGTAGTGGTGTATAATCCTTTCCTGGGATCCTTCGCTTAGGAGGTACCTCACAATTACTCATTCTTATAGGAGATCAGTAGTAACCCCTCGATGACCCCCCCCGCTTCCTATTCCTTACCGAGAGTTGGGCCAATAAATGACCAAGATTTGTCTTACCGAATTTAAATATTGAGATGCTCCTCATCAGCCTGTCTCCCAGCGAGGCCTCTCGCATCTCTATACAATTTTATTTATTTTGGTGTTTGCATCTCAAACTGAATCTTTGTTAGCTGCTTTCCTCCCCACCAAATTATCCTTGTTGAGACCTTACTAGGGTGCCTCTAGAAAAGTAGTGTAACGCACCTCTAAACTGTGGTCGTCGTCTTTGTTTTCAAATTTCGCCTCTAAGAGAAGGGCTTTTCTTTTTTCTGGCGGATGGGACCGCCATGTATGCCATTATTCTTCCCCTAGCACACACCGCTTTTTTTTTTCTTTCTGTTTTTCCTGTTTATCCCAAAACAGCCCTGTGTCCCCACATGGATTATATTGTCCCTAGAAATATTCCTCCTCACCACCTTTTCAGAGCAGCTCTCTTAAAATGCTCATCTGCTCCAAAGTGTGTCCGGGAACCCGCACAGAATGTCAGGAACCGCGTAGGATGTAAATCCTGTAGTGTTTGAGTATCACCGGGAGTGGTCGGAGATTTACTAGATCCGCCAATTTCAACCAGGATTCCAACTCTTCCTAATAGCGGACGCTTAGACAAAAAGTAGTGCCCAATCTGCGACCATTGAACAAGGTGGACTGCGAGAAGATTGGGTAAATTGGCCTCTCCCACAGGAGTTAAAGTGTCCTCCTCAAAACCAACCGAGTTTTAGGGAGGGGGGGCCGGCAATTTGGTGTCCACAAGAGCGCGGAGCTAATTAGGTCTCTGCCCCTGACCCTTGAACTCGCGCCCGACGTTGTTTGAGTGCGCTTCCTATCCTCCCGACTCCTTTGCAGTACGCAATTAAAATCCCCCCCAAGGCGCAATACATTACTTATACCCTCGCTTTCTAACCCATGCTTTCCTGTAGATTGATGTCCGCAAGTGGTGGAAAAAATTGCCTGTGTCCGGTGTGTATCGGGATAGCGGTAATACCATTTAATAGAACCTGAGCTTTCCCCCCTGCTGGCGTCTCAAAGGTTGGTGTATCCTTATGTAGGCGCCCGCTCTGTGTCAATGACCCCCTCTTGATTTTAATACATTTTGCACGGTAGTTTTTCCTATTAAGGAGCATATCACCCTGACCGCCCTCCCCCATGTAATTGCCTGCCTGAGGGCCATGTAACCATCCCCCACCCAAGACTTTTCTTGAGGACCCGGAAGAAGTTTCCCCTGCTCCGACGAGATGTGGGATTTCACCTGAAGCATAGACCAACTATTCCCCGGCTTCTCCAGCGCTTTTTGTGAGATATCTTCGGATCAACATCGTTCGCCCTGTATGGGGGGAAACTGTAGCCCCCTTAGGATTGTTTCCAAAATGTGATTATACTCGGTATTCTACTTCTAAAGTTGTCCCTATTCTAAATGGCATCCTCAAACGCACCAAGCCGCTGGAAATGGTACATATACCCTCCTAACCCAACCCCAACCCCCCCCTTGAGAGAAAACAATAAACGAAACCCGTCTCCATGAAGAAAGTGCAAAAAAAAAGCGCCCTTTTTTTTTCCTTCTAGCTCCGCACGGTGGACTTTCTCTTTTTTTTTTTTTTTTTTTCCCCCCGTGCATTATTATTGGAAGGCGAAAAAGTTCCTTCATTCCTGCTCTATCTGTTGCTAAATCCACACTCGCGCAATCCCCCCTCCCGCCTCCCCGCCTCGATTTTCAAGCACCTTGAATTGCGCTTAAACCTACCGCCCTCTATATCCAATTTGTTTTGAAAATTTTTAAAACCATATTCACTCAGGCAACGTTTGCATCAACAGTATTACTTCTCTCTCCGTCTCCCTCCTTTCTTTCCTCCCTGCCCCTCCAACACTTGAACATTAGTGGTAGGGCTGGCATACGAATTAAAAAGGGACCTATCTCATAATAGAATAATAAAACGGTTCCAAGGACCGGAACCCTGCAAGACACAGTCAGAACTTTTCGCCTCGGGGTCCGGTTGGGTTGCCCAGCCTGGGATTGTTGACGATAGTCCCTCCTGCTCCTGGAGAGGATTGTGGTTACTAATTGCGTTGACGTGTGGCTCCTCCTCCCGTTCTTTTTTTCTCTTTCCACCCACAGCCTTTTTTCCCACAATCTCTCTTTCGCCCACTCCGGTGTAGTTTGGGCCCCTCGCCCCCCCCTTGGGGAAACATAGAATTCAAGAATAGGTCTTCTGCGTTCCTACACTGACTGGCACAGAAATGTGGCCCCTCTTCTCATGGAATATGATTTTGAGTGTATAGCTTGGGAATTGGCAGTGAAAAACTCGGACTTTGTTTTGCTTAATCAGGCGATGTGCAAATGAAATAACGGTTAGAAAAGATAGTTTTTCTCTTGTCTCCTCTTTTTCCTTGCTACTTCTATGGAATAGTCCGCAAACATTAGTAGTTTATTTGGTCTCCTTTGAAACATCAGGGGCCCTTTTTGTGTGTGCTGGAAATGCCTGTTAAGAGCGGGTTTTTTTTTCGGCAGATATCCAGATATTTTACTATGAACTGGTCTAGGGCCTTTGATCGTGTGGACCATCTTCCCTATTGGGATGCGGGTCTTGGTGGGCCGATTATCTTATGGCTCGTTTCGACCTTCAGGGTCCCCCTCCATAGTACCCGAGAGTCCCTTGCGGGAACATGTTTCCGCGCTCTACAAAGCAGTCCCTGGAGGGGGTATTAATTAGGGGAATTGATCCCTCTCGTCTGCAGGCAATGATCCACATGATTGTTTTCCTCCTTGAGGAAGCGTTTCTCTGATAGTGCCTCGACCTATTCCCCCTCTCTGGAGAAAACTCGTGTCTTTTTGATTAAATCTCCTCAATGTTATTTCGTGGCTCCCACCGAGGTCCCCTCCACGCCCCTCCTACTCGCTCCGTGCCAAATCTGGATTAAACCGGCTGGAGTGATTTTTTCACTCTCCCCTGCCTCTGATAGGTACTGCTTGCTGTCAAGACTCGCTTGGCTTGCCTTCACTGATGCTCGGGCAATTAGTAGTTTTTCAAATGAGGCCAGTAAATAGTTCCTGAGGGGGTGGTGGAATATAAAAGCAGCTTGCCACTGTAATGAGCCATTGGCCTTTTGCAGGACAGTTCAGTGTGGGGGTGGAAAGCCTGGGATTAGCTCTTCCTCCAGCCCGTCTGATTTTCAGGAGTTGAACCCCTGAGATGCCAGTGTCATGGTCACTTATTTAGCTGCTGATGGAGCTGGATGTTTTACTGAATTTGTGAAGCTGTGCTCGGTGTGACCCCCCCTGAAAAGAGGTACCTTTCCATTGTCGTGTTGGCCCCCCCGCCCCTCCCCCCCCCCCCTGTCGGTCTTCCGCTGTCGAGTCAACTAGGATTACTTCCTGTTCTTCTTCTGCGTTTCCCCCCGAGGTCTTTGTGCTGAATGTGGCGCTGCGGGTATGTTAGGTCCGCGCCCAGCTCCCTCCGATGGAGAGCGCGGTGGGTTTCCGGCGCGCATCTTTTGGAGGCAGAGCGGCGTTACCCGGGCTGTCCGGGTAAAATTGACCTCTCCGCCGGTGCGTTCCCGCTGCGCTGGTGAGAGAGCGGCACCCCCGGGTAAAACCGGAACGCTCTGGTGATCCCGTGGCATAAAAAAGTGGCCGGTTACAAGTGCCTGGGTGGTCTAAGCGGGGGAGCCCGTAAGGAGACGAGTGGATGGACCTGGAGCTCGCCTCTCTGCTCCATCTCATGCCGGCCATGCACGCGCCGGAACCCGAGGAAGTCCTGTAAGAGGTTTTCTTAGTTCACAACGTCATTTTTGCGTCATAAATTAAATTGCTTATGCCCACCAATCGTGTTTTTTGCAAAGCAGGAAAATGTTTTTTCAGACGTAATTCTAATTTTGTGTGCTGCTGATATTATGTGTATTTAGTACAGCCATCACAACGTGCACCCATGTTTAAAATGAAAAGTTTTCTTAGGAGGTGCTGAACCAAATATTGTTTTTGAATTCTATAGTCCAAATAGTCCACAGTGCACTGTGTCAAATAAATTCTGAATATTATCCCCTCACTGATATTGGACCTATGAGTCCTAATGCCGGGAATGGGGCTTGTAGTGGGTTCACGTGAAATCCCACTACATAGCCGGCGGATGTCAGCTGCTAATTGCAGCAAACACCTGGTGGTTACAGCGCGGACACCTTCCTGAGCTGTTTAACCCTTTAGACGCTGCTGCAACCATGGCTGCGGCGTCTACATGAATGAGAAACGCTGCCGTGCACTGCTCCTCACTCCGACTAAGGTCCCCGCGGTGAAATCGTGGCCTCCCAATCGCTTAACATGGCAGCTGGAAGCCTTGTGAAGACTTCCATCTCTGCTATGTTTATTGACTCTCTACTTCCTGCCCTAGGCAAGAAGTAGTGAAACCGCCATCTTTGTACAACCTAATCCATTGTCCATACAATATATTAGGTTGTAGAAATTATTGCGCCCCTAGTGGTGAACTAGGGAGACACAACGTAAAAAAAAAAGTTTTAAAGTGTAAAAAAAAAAAAAATCTTAAAAGTTCCAATCTCCCCCCTTGCACCATTTTTCAAAAAATATAATAAAAAGTTCTCCATATTTGGTGTCGTCTGAAAAAGCCGATCTATTAAAATATGACATCGTTTACCCCGTGCGCTGACACCGGAGAAGTCATTTGAAAAACAATTTCACGTCCCATAAAAATTGGAATAGAATTGATCAAGGAAGTCGCATATATTCCAATCTGGTACCAATAAAAAGTGCCCTTCAGTCCAAAAACAATGGCGCCTCCCTCAGGTCTATAGGTAGAAGGACAAAAAAGTTATTGGCAAAAGAAAATGGCCTAAAAGTGAAAATTAGAAGAATTTTAAATGCTGGGATTTTTTTTAACAGTATCAAAACATCACAAACCCCCTACATGTTTTGCCGGATTCATATCAACCTGTAGAATACAGAAAGCAAATCATTTATACCGGAGAGTGAACTCCGTAAAAACAAAACTCCTAACATGGTGCAAGTATGATTTTTTTCACATTTTGCATTTTATATGTTTTTGCAGTTTCCCAGTATATTCTATGGTTCTGTGAATGACACCATCAGAAAGTCCATCTTGTCCCCAAAATAAAGGCCCTCACTTGTCTATTAAGGTGGAAAAATAAAAGGGTTATGGCCCCGGGTAGGCGAGGAGGGAAAAATGAACGTGACAACCAAATAAAAAAAAGCCTCCGTCATGAGGGATAAGAATGTCTGAAAACCCAGGATCCATTATTATTGGGTACTGATGAATATATTGTTGGACGGGTTGTGACAAATAAAGCTTTTGTATTTTGTAAAAGGTATCGCTATTCATTCTGTGACACCTCACACTCTGGGTGATGGGATGGGGGGCCATTCCACTTTTTCACTAATGTAAGGTACCCTGACTGTGACAAAAACCATGACTATGGGGTGAAGAGGGCCCCCCACCACCTACGATTGCACTGACTGTGACAACACATGATATGGGTGAAGATGGGGGCCCCCCACCCTACGAGTATGCACTGACTGTGACCCT
>JAODAL010030950.1:0-49175 GCA_025379985.1 Phyllomedusa bahiana | reverse complement strand
TTTTTTTCCCTTTCAGGTCTATTAGTCAATATTAAGTCTAGAAGGGCCTTTCCTCTAGTCGGTTCTTGCACCATTTGGCAAAGGTAATTATCATTAGTTATTGACAAAAACCTGTTTCCTTTATGAGAGCTACAGGTTTCAGATTCCCAATTGATGTCTGGATAGTTAAAGTCACCCATAATAATAACCTCATTCTGATTAGCCGCCTCATCTATTTGCCTGAGTACATCTTCCATAGGTTCTGTTATATTTGGGGGCCTATAGCAGACCCCTATTAGTATTATATTGTTATTGTTACCCCCATGTATATTTACCCATAATGATTCCACCTGTTCATTACCTGTACCTATATCTTCCCGCAGTGTTGGCTTCAGACAGGATTTTACATAGAGACATACACCTCCCCCTTCCGGTCTTTACGATCCCTTCTAAATAGACTGTAACCCTGTAAGTTAACCGCCCAGTCATAGCTCTCGTCCAGCCATGTCTCAGTTATCCCCACTATGTCATATTTTTCTTCAGCTATTAGTAATTCTAGTTCATTTATTTTGTTGGTCAGACTCCTGGCATTGGTTAGCATGCAATTTAGAGATTTTTCAGTTTTTATTCCTTTCTCCCTGATCTTTTTAACTATTGCTGCACCCCCCTCCCTCCACTCCACCCCCTGATTTATTACCTAATTCCCAGCTCCCCATCTTCACTATCTTGCAGCTATATGTGTAGTTATCCCTCCCCCCAGTCCAGTTTAAATATTCCTCCAACTTCCTGCCATTTGTCCATTTTGTCCCCCAATACAGCTGCACCCTCCCCATTTAGGTGCAGCCCATCCCTAGCATAGAGTCTGTAGCCAAGACAGAAGTCAGCCCAGTTCTCCAAAAACCCAAATCCCTCTTTCCAACACCAATTTTTGAGCCCCTTATTCACACTCTCTAATTCCCTCTCCCGCCTCTCTTGGTGTGTGACGTGGAACAGGTAATATTTCTGAAAATATTACCTGGAGGTCCTTGCCTTGAGCTTTTGGCCTAAGTCCCTGAAATCATTTTTAAGGACACTCGACCTACCTCTAACTTTGTCATTGGTGCAAATGTGGACCATGACAGCTGGATTCTCACCAGCCCCACCCAGTAATCTGTCAACCCGATCCGCGATATGTCGAACTCGGCCCCAGGTAAACAACATACTGTTCGACGATCCCGGTCTTTGTGGGATATTGCACTGTCTGTGCCGCTAATAATGGAGTCCCCAACTACTAGCACCTGTCTAGCCTGACCTGCACTCCTACTTCTCACCTTACTGGAGCAGACAGGGAAAGTGTCTTGCTGTAGTATTGCTAGTTCTGAGCTGATATCTGCCAATCTTGCAAATTTGTTGGGGTGTACCAGATCAGGACTAGCCTCCCTGAAACTTTTCCCTCAAACCTTCTTTCTGACTGTTCCCCAGGTAGCTCCCCTAAATTTTCCGCACCTCCATGTGCCACCCTCCCCAGCTTCACCTGCGAGTGATTGTTCAGGGGGGCACCCGGCTCGTTCCCCAAGTTGGAAAATGGATCTCAGTTTTGCCACTTGCCCCTTTTTAGATCCGGGATAAAAGGCTTCAAAAATGTGCAGTGTGCACACAACTTGCACCGCAGTATACCCCCCTCGAACTGTTGCTAAAGGTGGATACATTCGGGGCCGGGACGACTTACCCCAAAGGTAGGCGAAGCCTGGGGTTTCCTACCACGCTTATCCCCAAAGGGGGCGCCGCAGGGCCCCGACCCTGGGGCTCCAGGCCGCTCCCGTGGGCCGAAGCCCCGGGCAGGTTTCCTGTGACCCCCTTCTGCGGGAAAGAGACCCAAGGCCCCCGGCCCCGCAACTTTTTGGGGCCCCGCCCCCCGGAGGTTCGGGGGGATCCCCCCGCGGAAAAGCTGAAAGGGCCCAAAGGGGGGCCGCCGGGTCCTCATACCCGCTGGGGGAACCCCGCCGCGGCCCCGTCCCGCCTCACCCCCGGCAGCATCGCAATGACGTGAGGTCATCGCGACGTCCCTCCCCTGGGGCCCAAAGCGCTTTCAGGGGGCCGGCCCCGGGGAGCTACCGGGGGGGCCCCGCGGCTAAGGGGACAGAAGAGGAGCGCGCCCCCGGGGGAATTTTGGGAAAGTTTTAAAATGTTGTTTTTTTTTAAGGGGCCTTCCCTGGGGCCCCCCTATATTCTGCCTGTGGCCCCCTTTACGCCTCCCTGCCCCCCCCCTATACCCCACCGGGGCCCCCCCATAAGGGGCCTCCCTGCGGCCACCTAAAATTGCCTGCCTTTTGGCCCCCTATATCCTCCTGGGGCCCCCCCCATAATGCCTCCCGGGCGGCCCCCATAATCCCAGCCTGGGGGCCCCCAAAATGCCGGGCCTGGGGCCCCCCCTATACCCCGCCTGGGGGCCACTATAATGCCTGCCTGCGGCCCCATAATGCCTCCCTCGGCCCCCATAATCCCTCCCCGGGCCCCCCCCCTTTTTATCCTCCCCTGGGGCCCCCAAAATTTGCCTCCTGGGGCCCCCGCTATCCCCCCGCCTGCGGCCCCCAAATTTTCCCTGCCTGCGGCCCCTTAATGCCTGCCTGGGGCCCCCCCCTATAATCCTGCTTGGCCCCCCTATTCCCCGCCTGAGGGCCCCCATAATGCCTGCCTGCGGCCCCCATAATCCCTTTCCCTGCGGCCCCCTTAATGCCTGCCTGTGGCCCCCCCCTAAAACCTGCCTGGGGCCCCCCTTAATCCCTGCCTGGGCCCCCCCAAATAATGCCACCCTGGGGCCCCCAAAATCCCCTGCCTGCGGCCCCCCATAATGCCTCCCTGGGTGCCCCCTAAAATTCCTCCTGCGGCCCCCATAATGCCTGCCTGCTGCCCCCTATAATGCCACCTGGGGCCCCCATAAGGGGCCTCCCTGGGGCCCACCAAATAATGCCTCCCTGTGGCCCCTATACCCTTCCCCTGCGGCCCCCTTAATGCCTTTGCCTCCCGGCCCCCTATAATGCCAGCCTCGGCCCCCAAAATGCCTCCCGGGGCCCCCTATACCCCGCCTGGGGCCCCCACTATAATGCCTGTTTCGGCCCCCAAAACCCTTTCCCCTGCGGCCCCCCATATCCCCCCTTGGGGCCACCAATAATGCCTCCTGGGGCCCCCCTTTTTCCCCGCCCCCCCCCGGCCCACTAAAATTTGCCTCCCTTTGCCCCCCCCTTAAATGCCGCCTGCGGCCCCTTATAATCCCCTGCCTGGGGCCCCCTATATCCTGCCTGCGGCCCCCATAACCCTGCCCTTCAGCCCCCTAAAAAAGCCAGCCTGGGGCCCCCATAATCCCTTTGGCCTCGGCCCCCTTTTAAAAATCCCTGCCTGAGGCCCCCTTTTAACCCCCTTGCGGCCACCTTAATCCCTTTCCCCTGTGGCCCCCTATATCCCGCCTGGGGCCCACAATAATGCCTGCCTGCGGCCACCTTAATGCCTGTTTGGGGCCCCCCCTATACCCCGGCCTCCCCCCCCAAAATTCCCTCCCTTTGGGCCCCCTAAAACCTTGCCTGCGGCCCCCATAATGCCTCCCTGCGGCCCCCCTAAAATGCAAGCCTCCCGGCCCCCAAAATTTCCCTTTCCTGCGGCCACCTATAATGCCTGCCTGTGGCCCCCTATATTTGTTTTGGCCCCCATATCCTGCCTGCTTCCCCCTATAATGCCTGCCTGGGGCCCCCCTTTATAATACCTCCCTGGGCCCCCTTTAAAGCCTGCCGGGTTTGCCCCTATATCCCCTGCCTGACCCCCCAAAAAAACGCCGTCTGGGGGCCCCCAACTTACGCCCTGCCTGCCCCCGCCCCAAACCGGTCCCTTTGTGGCCCTATATGCCTCCCTGGGGCCCCCCGAAAGCCCTGCCTGACCCCCTGTAGGGCTGCCGTGGCCCCTATATGCCTGCCTGTCCCCCCCAAATAGCCTCCCCTGGTGCCCCCAAAAAACGCCTCCCTGACCCCCCATACCCCTCCCTGTGGCCCCAAAAAAACGCCTGCCTGTGGCCCTTTTACCCCCTGTCTGGGGCCCCAAAAAAAAACCGCCCTTGGGCCCAACCCCTCCTGTGGCCCCATACCCCTGCCTGTTCCCCCCTTTAAACCCCTGCCTGAACCCCTACCCTAAATTTTTTCCCTGAGCCCCAGCTAAAATACCTGCCTGATTGCCCTAAATTTATATACCTCCCCTGCCCAAAGGGGGACAAAATTATTTTCCCCCTGCCCCCTTGGGGGCATATCTTTTTAAAACCTGTCTGACAAAGGGGACTTATATACCAAAATTTAAAAGGAGTTAGGGAAATGTGGGGAAATTCTAAGATATTTGTGTAAAAAAACCCCGGGGACGATTTTGGGCCGGGGAGCAATCAGCTTAAAGGTGTAACCCGGAGGGAGAAAAAAAGGGGAAAGTGAACAACGCTGATCAGAAAAAAAGTCTTCCCGGTGAGTCACTAATGTAACTGCATTTGAAAACCACTTATATTTTGCAGAGCCTACATCCCAACTATTTATTACCACAAATCTGGCCCCTGTAGGCGGTGGTATTTTGAAATTTCAGAGCCTGTTTTACAGCGGGGTTATTTCACATGGGGGGGGTTGCTTTGGGGTTCCAGGGTTTTGGCAAAATTTAAATTTGACCCTTTAAATTTTATAATAGTTTTGGGTCGGGTTTTTTTGTGGGAGGGGTTTTTTGTAAAAAATTTTTCTTTCTGGTAGATTTGCTCCTTGTATCGGTGGTTTAAATTTGGTGCTGTTTTTTTTTAAAAGGTATTACCTGTCATAGGGAGGGGAGCGATTTTAAAAAATAAAATTTTTGTCAGGGCTGATTTTCATTGTGCAGTGCCCTGCTGAGGAAAAGGACGGGAGCATGGGGAATGTGCGGGAAAATTTAGTGACAGGACCTGGCGCGGGGACGAGGGGGGAATTAGTGTGTGTGTGTGTGGGGTTTTTTTTTTAGAGCGGGGGGGGGGGGGCGGGGGGGGGGCCAAATTTGTTTTTACTCCCCTTGGGCCAACAAAAATGCCTTGTCCCGGCCCTGCTTACATTCCCACGGTTGTGCACCGGCACCCTTTTGTAAAAACGGGAAAATCTTTGGGGTTTTCCCAAAAAAGATTTTTTGAAAAAATTTAATAATAAAAAGTACAATACTGGCCCCCTCAAAACTCCCCAAATGAAAAGGTCTCTCAACCCTTAAGTCCCCAACATTTAAAAAAGAAACACATTTAAGAAAGGGAAAAACCCCAAAACTCGCGACTTTTTCACTCGCCAAAAAAATCAGTTTTAAAATTTTTCCCACACTGTTTGTTTTGGCGGGTGCTGCAACCCCCTTTTTCCCAGGGGGAAAAGTATGCCGGGACTTCGAAGTTTGTCAGCTTTGCAGCACCCCCACGGCCAAAAGGGACTTTTTTTGGTATTTGTGTTAGGGGAGTTGGGGGTTTATAGTTAGTAATTTGTAATTTTCCCGGGTGCTACCCCCGGGCGCGCCTTCAAAAAAACCCCCCCACAGAATTGTTCCTGTTTCTCAGGGTATTAATAGGTAAATAGCAGCCGACTTTTCCAAGCTCACTGGTAGGTTACGTAATTGTTCGTCCGTAGATCATATTTACAGTGGCACGCTGTGTAGCACAGGGGCCTTGGCTTGTGCATGTAGTTTCGGGGGTTTCTGGTAAAAATTTTTTGTAAAATTTCAGTAAAAAAAGAAGTTTGTTTGAAGTGGGGGTTTGGAGTTTTTTTTCCTGTTCGTGACTTTGCGTATTCGGGGGAAGCCCCCCCCCTTAAAAATGGTTTACAAAAACTCCCTTACCCAACAGAAAATTTAGTTAAGGGAAACCCACCCCCCCCTTCCCCCCCCTTATCATAATTTTAATACATTTTAATTCAACAAAAAAAAAGGGTTTCACAATTTTATCATACACTGTTAATAAATTACAAATCAATACACAATCAATGTCTGAGATGGAAAATCCCTTTTACATGACAGGTTATGTCCACACAGCGTGGGTTTTCAGTCAGTTTTTCAGACGGTTTTCGGATTTAGAAAACCGTCTGAATACCCACTGTCAACCATCCCCAAAGATGTCAACAGAAAATCCAAGTTTTGTCTCGAAACCCTCAGACTTTTAAAGGGGTCGGGTTTTCAAATCAAAAAACCAAAAAAAAAAAAACTTCGACTTTTATATTCATAGGGCCGGTTTTTAGGATGGAAAATGTACTTTTTCAGGGGTTTGGGGGGTGACTAAAACCTCAGACAAAAAACCAATTTTCCCCCAATACATTCAAAAGACAAATTAAAATCCCTTTTTGGATTCTTTAACAGAAAAATCCAGTATTTTGTCAGTGCCTTGGTCTTTTCCCCTTGAGAATAAAAAAGTAAAATGAAAACCTTGGTAAAGTAAGGGCCCAGAAAAAATTTCTTTAATTAAAGCATCGCAAATTGCCCCATTTGAAATTTTTATTGAACCCCCCTTATTTGGGAAGCCCCGGGGGCCCCTAGGGAAAAATCAAGACCACCTTTTTCCCCATGTGCTTTTTTACAATTCAGGTGTCTTATGTGACAGGTGGAAACCCACAGACATCAGAGCCTAGATGCAAAAGCCCCAACAACACCCCTTAAAGCACCCAAACCCTGCCTCAGGGGGCCAATTGAGTAATTTTTGATTTAGCAGTTAATAAAACCACATATTTTTAAAAAAAGTTGCGCAACTAAATCATATAACCATTAATGATCAACCTAAAAATCCAATAACGGGAGATGGAAAATACCTTTAACTTACAGGGTTTGCCCACAAAAATGAAATTTAAAAAAGGTACAGAAACGTGAGAGAAGCATAAAAAAATAAGGGAAAGTTTTTTACAGAGACCGGGGAAAAAAAACTCTGGTGACTATTTTTATAACTGAAAGCTAAGACCCAATTTCATCATATTTTTTGTGATTTAAAAAAGAAAGTATCTGTTCAATACCAAAAACGGTTAGTCTAAAAATATGCCATAGGGGGAAAAGCACAGGGGCTTCAAAAAAAAATTTTGTTGTGTTTTTTAAAATACATTTCCCATTTTTTTTACAACATATATGTTCCATGTACCCCTTTAATTTTTGGCGTCTGGAACTTTAAACCCATATACATCGGGTGTGCCTTTATGTGACTTTGAAATTTTGGGTTTTTAAGGGCAGTTATGTTGGACAAACGTCAAATACATACCTTATATTGAGATGGGCTAAAAGGATTTACTGGTTAACCTCTGTGACAGAGCCCCATTTTTCAAATCGGGACATGGGGTGTTTTTAAAATTTGGGAATAATTTTTAAATTTTCTTTTACCTATCATGGGGATTCGGGGAAAGTTTTCTTGGGGACATTTTTTCTGTTTTTAAGGGTTATAAAAAATTTTGGTCCAAACAATCCATGTTTATCTGTGAAAAATATCAGAATGTCGCAAAAAAATTTTTTTAAATTGCCATTTTCAAAGTTCAAAACTGTCTGCATGTAAGACACTTAGTTACTTGTAAAAAAAAATTTTTTGTGTTAGGGCCCCCCTAAATCATCATTTTGTGGGTGGGGAAAATGCTGTTTTGGGGATATGCAAGGGGTACAGGGGGAAAGGGGCTTTTTTTTACTTTTTGGGAAAGGGAGATTTTGGTGGGGGCCAAAGTTTTTTACTTTCAAAGCCCTAAAAAAAACCAAAAAGTTTTTAAACCGTTAAAAAAAATTGCCCCAATTTAGAAACAGCACCTCAAAATTTTGGATCCACAGGTGTTTTTTCAGTTGTTTTTAACCCCTGGGTTTTTGGGAAAAAGGAAAAAAAAAACCCATTTAAAATTTTACCACTGTTTTTTTTTTATGCATTTTTTTTTAAGTTTTCCATTCAGTATAAAAGGGTTTATTAATACATATAGGGGGCAATTAAAAAATGTTATAATTTTTTTTTAAAAGGGTTTTTTTTTTGTTTTAAATATTTTTTTTCAATATAAATGCTTTTTCAAAACCCTTGCCCTTTTTTTGTCGTTCCCTTTCTGGAGCCCAAAAACTTTTTTATTTTTTGTATTCAAAGCTGGGGCTTGGGCTTTTTTTTTTGGGGTTGGGATTCATATGACTCTTTTATCGCTTTTCAATCAGGGATTTTGGGACAGGAGATTATGAGGAAAAATTACAAGAGATAACAAAAGTCAGCCCCCTCAACCTAAAAATTTACTCCCGATTGCAAAAGTCAAATCCCAATCTCCCCGCTGTGCACATTTGTCACCCGGAAGCATAATAAGGCAAAAAAACTACAAGACCTTGGCCCTTTCCCCCCCAAATTTTGGGTCCCCAACCCAAAAGGGGGGTATCCCGCATCAAAAGGGTTTGGGCATTTTAAATTTTGTTACACCCGGCCCTGGAACCCCGCCTCTGAACCCCACAGAGCTGAAAAACAAAGGGGTTAGCAAAAAATTTTCAACCCAGTCTGAGCGGTGCCGATATTTCACAAGGATTTATGGGAGAACCGTGCATCACAGGTCCACCCTATCACTCCTACATTTATAGGGCACAGGTGAAGAAAGAAACCCAAGTCTGGAATGGCATTAGAAACCAAGAAGGATGCCTGCATTTGGGTAACCCGGGCGTAGGGTTAGGGCCCCTCCCCTTTGATGGAAACCCGGCTCGGGTTTTGTCCCCAAAGCCGAAATATGCCCATTTTTTCCCCCAAAGCTAAAAAACCCCATTGGGCCCAGGGGAGAAAATGTAGACCGTCCCAAAGGGGGGGGGGAGGTTGTGCAGGAGGTGGGAAAGGGGGGCGATGTGGGGATGGGCCCCAAATGTTTTGGGGTCAAAACCCGGCTTTGGTCAAGGGGCCCTTTCCATTGGAAGGGGTTATGCCGAAAAGAAAAGGGGGCTCCGAAAACCCGCGAACTACCCTTCATCCCGGGGATGCCAGCACAAAGGTAAACCTAAGGTTAAAAAAGGAAAACCATTGCTGTATTTTTTGTAACCATATCCGTATTTTCACCTCTTTACCAATTTTCGTAAGGTATTTTCCCAGTATATATTGCTTGCTAGTTGCCCCTCAAGGCGAAATTTAAATTTTTAAAAATTTAATCTTGCTAGTCTGTTTTTTGACAATCAAACCCCGCATGTCCCGTTTTGCTCGGTTTTCCCAAAATATCGTTCCCAAGGCAGGGTTCCGGGCCTGCAAGGTCTGTAACACCAGGTCATAGCCCAAAAAGGATTTGGGGGCAGTTTCTACTTGGGGTTTGGGAGAGTTCTGTTTCACCAAATGTGGGTAAACAGATCTCCCCCCAGCGTTCGGGTTTGGGGGGCGAGTGGGGGGTTTCCCCTTGCACTCCCTGGGTCTTTTTTTTCCCCGTGTGGACAGGGGGTTAACTGTGAAACTGTATCTGGCTGAAACCCTTTTGCCCCCCCTAGGGGGGCACAAATTTCCTTGGGTATCCCCTAAGTAAAATGTCGCCCCCCGAGTGGGCCGGGTTGTCTGGCATATAAAAAAATATAAATCTGTTGCCTTTATGTGGGCTTTGGGAAAATTTTTTAAAGGCAATTTTTGTATAGACTAACAATTTTAAAAAACATACCTTTTATTTTATATAGGGGTAAAAAAGGGTTTAATGGTTAACCCCTTTTAATTTACGCAGCCATTTTTTTACTAACTGCCCCCGGGGATGAACAACGAAAAAAATTTTTTGGGGTGTTTTTTTATTTTTTTTTTTCAGTTGTCACCCAAAAGGTAAAAAATGATTTCCGTATGTTAAATTTACTCAAAAGTAAAAAACAAAATTTATATTTTTTTTTAATGCTTTACTACTTTACCACAATAAAACCACTTTTGTTTAAAAAATTAAAACAGTTTTTGCATCGTCATAATCTAAGAACTATTACTTTTTAGTAGGGTCTTGTTATTTGTTGGGAGAGTTGACATTTTCATTGTTACCACTTTGGGGGACAAATGACCTTTTTGATAGCTTTTAAATCCATTTTTGGGAGGCAGAATGAGGAATATAGAACAATTCTAGTAGTGGTTTTTAGTTTTAGTTTTTACAGCGCTCACCAGGCAGTGCAAATGTCATGTTAATTTTACTCTGTGAGACAATATGATTATAGTGATATCCAGTTTATATACTATCATTTTTTATGTTGTAGCACTTTAAAAAAAATGTCAAACAATGTTTATGCATCACATTCTGATAGCTATATCTTTTGAATCTCTTTTGATCTAGCTATGTAAGGTCTTTTTTAGGAGGGATGAACTGATGTTTTCAATGGAATCACATTGGGGTTTATATGATTTTCCATTTTTTCCATTTTATGTGCAGCGGGATGAACAAAAATCGCAGTTCTGATGTGTTTTTTTGTTTTTAAGGCATTAATTGTGCGGTTTAAATAACTTAGCTGCATGAGGCGATTGATAGTGGAAGCTCTGTTTTTGTGTCTTGTCTTGTGTTCATTCCTCCTGTCTAGTAAGAAGTTTTTTATTCTGTCTAGTTCTGCAGTGTTGGATTGTTCAGTGTAATGACAGTTTGTTATATTTGGCAAAAGCATCTTGTTTCTTGCTTCAGTCTTTTTAATCTAGTTTTGGAATTTGTAGCTGTTGAGAAATATAAATTTGATATGTGTCTAGTTTCTGTTGGGGGCTGATCAGGTCTCACTGGGTCCTAAAGCCACTTTCTGTATTAGCGCCTGTTGCTAGCTTAGGGACATACTTGAGGGAAAGTGTTAGGATGGCATCAGGGACAGAGGTTCCAGTGTTAGGGATAATAATAAGGTGAGCTTTTGAGGTACAGCTTTTGAAACAGATAGCTAGCTGACAACCCTAGTCTGCACCTTCTTCTGTCACTTCATTATGACAGAAATCTCAAGACCTGTAGGGGGTTACTAAATCACTGTACCATCCAAGGCCCTGGCACCAACTTATTTTAGATAGGTTCACCTTCATTGCTTTCTGGTGAAACTCTTGCCTGGGCTACTCCCCTCTGGGAGTGATAGAATCTGCTTTTGTTGAATATTTGAAGAACCTGAGAAAGTCTCCTCTGCTGCGCCCTCCCTCCTCTGACTTTGACAAGGCAATTGTCCCCACCTTCTGCAAGGTCCTTGTAGGTTCTATTAAAGACAAATTGGCCACTTGTGATCTGCCCACCAACCTTGATGATCTCATTATGCTGGCAATACCCATTAATGACTGCTTTGTTGAGAGGCAATGTAAGATTTGTCAGCAATGTGACGCACTATATTCGCATAGAACTTCATATTTGGCCCCTGTCTTTCAGAGACTTGCTACACTAGAAGAAGTTATGAAGCCACAGAAGCTTAATCTGACTGAGGAGGAATGCACATGATGACACAACCTCAGTTTGTGTCTTTACTGTGGTGGAAAGCATCACTTCTTGAAGAATTGTCCATTCGGGTCGGAAAATTCCAGTGCTGTCACGTCAGAGGAGGTGCCACCCAGACCACTTTTCATGACTACTTGGCATGCTGCCCTAGATGGCAGACCCCAACTATGTCTCTATGCTACTAAGTGCAGGGCCGTCAGGGAAAAAATAAGTATTAAACTGTCCGGGTCAGCAATGGTACGGGAACGTATAGGCCAAGAAACGTAAGTCAAGCGGATGGTCAGAAACAAGCTGGAGTCCAAACATGGTGAGGAGCGCAGTACAGAATCAGAGGCAACAAGCGAGGTCAAGAAACGGGCCAAGGTCAGAAGCACAGGAAGACAACAGCAAACGTTTGTGGGAGAAACAACCCTGGATGAGGAAAACTTCTCCAGGTGTTTGACCATGCCGGTTTTTTGGTTCTGCCTTCTGATGCCTGCCTTGAGATCTCTGCTTTTATGGATTGTGGCTCAGCTGGAAATTTCATTCATCCCTCCATGATGATCAGCTATTGCCTACTAGTGACCCAGATTAGAAAGTCTCTATCCATCTCCTTCTTAAATGGAGAGGTCCTTGCAGGTTTCATTCAGTACTGCACCGAGCAATTAACACACATTAAAAGAGCATGCATGAATAAGAACAGGTACACTGAAAAAGCAAATAGAGCTATAATAATCAAAGAGATTATCCAGAATGGATTTTTTAATGAAAAATAGACAAAGAATCGACGTTTCTTTCTCTACCACATACAATAAACAATAGTAACAAATTACATCAATTATATGGACAAAAAGTGGCTATATTGGAAAAGTACCCTGTTTTATCCAATATATTGAGCCAATGTTTCAGATGTGTATTCAGAAGGGGATGTAGCCTGGGTTCACGTCTGTCAACCAGCTTGTTTATGTAACGGACGTGGTAGTGGATCCTCTGGACCACCACAAGCGATGATGTAAGCCACGCCAGGGAGCGGAGTCTAAGTAGGTCCGGTTTTCACCAGAGCCCGCCGCAAAGCGGGATGGACTTGCTGCGGCGGATTACTACCAGGTCGCTACCCCTGACGTGACTTGCTTGCGGTGGAAGCCGAGGTGTTGCGTGGTACAAAATCTTGAAGCAGGATCGTAGTCGGGGACAAGCAGTAGGTCAGTACAGGAGGCAATGGTTCGTGGTCAAGGGCGGAGGCAGAAGGTACGGTACACGGTAGTCAGAACAAGACACTCTGGAACGCTTCTAGGCACAGGGCCCTATCGATTCGGCAAGGTGCTAGGGAAGAAGCAGGGCTTAAATAGGGTCAGCGCCAATCACCGGCACACTGTCCCTTTAAATTTTCCTGGACGGAAACAGGAGCGTGGAAAGGTGAGTGGGACACAGAAGCGCTGCGGCGACACGCAGTACTGCCCCCTTTGGCCTCCCCCTCTTTCTGGCCCGCATAAACCTAGACAAGAGACCCCGATCCAGGATGTTCTCCCCTGGCTCCCACGACCTTTCCTCTGGCCCAAACCCCTTCCAGTCGACCAAAAAAAATCGTCTCCCCCTAACCGTCTTCGTGGCCAAAATTTCTTTGACGGCAAAAACATTGGTGGAGTCAGCTACGGGAGATGGGGTGACCACAGACCCAGAGAACCGGTTATGGATGACCGGTTTCAGTAGGGAGACGTGGAAGGAGTTTGGGATACGCATGGTTGAAGGGAGACGGAGCTCGTAGGCCACAGGATTAATGTGCCTCAGGACTTCAAAGGGACCTAAAAAACGGGGACCCAGCTTGTAGCTAGGGATTTTAAAACGGATATATCTGGCAGACAGCCATACCTTATCCCCCGGGACAAAGGAAGGAGGGGGTCTTCTTTTCTTGTCTGCTTGGGTCTTCATACGGGCAGAGGCCTGAAGCAGGGACTGGCGCGTCTCCCTCCAGACAGCGGATAGGTCGCGGACCAGACTATCCACAGCAGGGACATTGGAGGAGGCAGAGGGCAGTGGAAGGGGTGGGCGGGGATGCCGACCGAAGACGATGGAGAAGGGAGATGCCCCAGCGGAATCAGAGTCCAGGGAATTATATGAAAATTCCACCCAAGGTAGCAGACTTGACGAATCATCTTGCTTGGCAGAAGTGAAGTGGCAGAGATAGGTACCCAGGACCTGTGTCACCCTCTCCACTTGTCCATTGGATTGTGGGTGGTACGCAGAGGAGAAGTCAAAATCGCCAAAATCTCGAGATGAACTGAACTCCCCGTCCATGCAGACGGAAGATGTGTTTGAAAAAAATATTGGCGAGCCGAGGCACAGAAGGAAAGCCAGCCAAGGGAACAAAATGAGCCATTTTGGAAAAACGGTCAGCGGCCACCCAGATGACCGTATTTCCCTCAGAGGGCGGTAAGTCGGTTATGAATAGAGATGGGCGAATTGATTCTAACAAAGTGGAATTCGTTTAGAATTTCAGGAAAACTTCGGTTCTGAACGAAGTCGAGGTTTGGGGGACTTAGGGTGAACGAAGTGTGCTTTTGATTAATAAAATGGCTGCGAGCACATGGCATTACATGGGGCAAAGCACTCTGGGAGGAAGAAGGGCATAGCCTGCATGACATGTACAGAGATGAAGCCAATCAGAGACCGGCGGGATTCTGTGACGTCACCGCACTATATAAGTCCGGGCGCGACGCTGGGAGCTCACATTTCCTCTCACTGTACTGATTAGGGAAGGTGCTGCCGCGGCGCTTGTGATACTCTTACTGAAGAACTGTTTTTTTATACAGCGATTTTAGGGGGGTGTCTCAGCTTGTCTCAGAGACTGTTCTCTTAACGTTCTATTTCTGATTTTGTGGGGTATTGGATCTGAAGTCCAGTATGCGTCCAATGCAGCTGCATATACATTTTAATGCTATCTGCTCAAAGCACATTGAATATCGAAAGGGGAATCTAAGCCTGTTTTTTGTTTTCATTTTAAAGAAACAGCGTTTTTACAATACAAAAAACCACTTCATTTTTGGCTGCTCAATACTTTGCGCAATTTACATCCAGGGGTTTTAATTAAGCGTGTTCTGCTGTTGTGGTGACTAAAAGAAACCGTCTTTTTCACCACCAAAAAATACATTTTTTTCTGTGCCTAAATTTACAAGCGAGGGGTTTAAATTTCAATTTTTTCTCTTTTCGTGTAGCGTAGAAAACACGCCATTGTAACACGCCAAGAAGCTCGAGTTTGTGGGTTTCTCAATGTTTGGCGCAATTTACATCCAGGGGTTAATTTAAACGTTTTTTTCTGCTGTGGTGACTAAAATAAACCGTCTTTCACTGCCAAAAAAAGACTATTTTTCCTGTAGCCTAATCACAGTGAAGGTTAATTACAACTTTTTCTCCTTGTTGTGTAGTCGTAGAAAACACGCCATGTAACACGCTAAAAGCTCGTAGTTTTGTGGTTTGACTCCAATGTTTAGGTTCGCAATTTACATTCAGGGGTTATTAACGTTGTTTGTTCTGCTAGTGGTGACTAAAATAAACCGTCCTTTCAACCGCCAAAAAATACATTTTCCTGTAGCCTAATTCCACAGCGAAGGTTAGATTTACAATTTGTTCTCATGTTGTGTAGACGTAGAAAACACCCATTGTAACAACGTTACAAAGCTCTTAATTTTGTGGTTGCTACAATTGTTTGCCGCAATTTACATCCAGGGTTATTAACGTTGTTTTCTACTGTGGTGACTAAATAAACCGTCTTTCACCGCCAAAAAATACATTTTTCCTGTACCTAATTCACAAGCGAAGGTTAATTACAAGTTTTTCTCTTGTTGGTAGCGTAAAAAACACGCCATTGTAACACGCTAACAAAGCTCCCCCGGCGAAGTTTTTGTGATTCGCTCAATTGTTTGGCGCAATTTACATCCAGCCAATTAAGCATTGTTTTTCTGCTGTGGTGACAAAAAAACCGTCTTTCACAAGCCAAAAATACTATTTTTCCCTGCAGCTAATTCACAATCGAAGTTTAATACAATTTTTCTCTTGTTGTGTTGCATAGAAAACACGCCATTGTAACACGCTCACAAAGCTCGTGTTTGATGTGGTTTCTCATTTGTTTGGCGCAATTTACATCCAGGGTTAATTAAGCTTTGTTTTTCTGCTGTGGTGACCTAAAATAAACCGTCTTTCCACCGCCAAAAAATAATTTTTCCCCTGTATACTAATTCCACAAGCGAATGTTAATTACAATTTTTTCTCTTTGTGTGTAGCGTAAAAACACGCCATTGTAACCGCTACAAAGCTCGTAGTTTGTGGTTGCTCAATTGGTTTGGCGTATTTACATCCAGTGGTTAATTAAGCGTTGTTTCTGAAGTTGTACTCAGTAAAATAAGACTTTGTTTTTCCACATCCACAGAAGAAATTCTGTAAGCATAATTCAATATCCAAGGTAAATTAAGCCTGTTGTGCTTTTATATTCAGTAATAATACACAGAGTTTTTAAACGTCACATACAAGTCAATTTTTCCTGCCCATTTTGTGAAGCCCGCAATTTATATCCAAGTTTACCCAAGCTTTCCTTAGTAGGTTCCTTTGGATTCAAATACAGGGTGTGTATTTATAATATACAGATATGTTCATCAACAGTGTCTGTACATTTTGAAAAACAGTATGTCAGACAAGAGTGGCAGCCTCTTCACCTGAGAGTGGCAGAGGCACAAACTTCCAGGCCAGGTCGCAGCAGCAGCAAGGGGACGTCGCAGTCAGGGGCTCACTCGTGGGCCTCAACTGCCGCTGTCATCTAGCGGCCATGTGCTGACTACGCAACCAAGGGTCTTGATTGGTTGAACTAGGTCCATCCACTTCCTCCAATGACATCTGACAACCCCAGCCAAGAGTCGGTGGGAACGCCAGACACAACCCTTAGTTGGCATGGCCCGGGAGCGGGTCAGCGGCACACACCCGTCCTCAGCCCGCCTCTGTCTCATCCGATTCCTCAGCCGGAGATCTACTATGTGGTCTGAGCTCAGCGCCACTATATAGCGAGGATGAACAATTTGAGGAGGCAGTCAGCAGCTACTTGGCAGCGAAGAAATGGGGCCCAATATCCCTGCGTCTTTGCAGTAGGGCCGGCAAAAAGTAAATATGTGAGAGTGCATGGGAGGTCATGTTGTAGGGTCAGCCTCTGCATACTAAGACCGTGATGAGGACAGCAGTACGATGAAACCACAAATAGATATGATTAGCCGACCGCGACTTGGAGCCGGGTGAGGCAAGGGCTTCATCATCGTCAGGAGAAGAGGGCGTCAGCTTGTGCGTCAGGCAGCGGCGCAGCCAGCAAGTGGGTGTGTGCCATTAGTCAGCAGGTAGCAGCAGTGTAGGTCGGGAGCCAACGGCCACGGGGTAAAAAACCCGCTTATGCAGAGTTCCAAGAAAGTAGCGGGCAACAGGGGGCTCAGCGAGGCAAGCCCCCCCCCCCGGGGGCCCCCCGCGGCATAGTCACTCATGCGGAGCTTGGTGGGTAAATCCGATACTCGGGCGTGTGTCAGCTCCTGTGCAAAGACACTGGAGGTGCCAATATGGGTATATGTAGATATCGTGGACAGAAAGTGAAGCGAGGCAGAGCAAACGTTGCACCACGGCCCTGCGTAACACATGCAGGGCGTCTACCAACCTGGTGGACCTGGCGAAACGTGGCTCAGATGGGTGGTGGGTCCATCCTGCCGACGCCAGCAACAGCAGCAGCAGCAGCCCCACCGCCCCATTGCACGCATGCCGATTGCAGCCAGTCCAAGGCTCCACCACCTCTGCAGAAGGGAGCTAATTTCTCTTGGACATCATCTCCCGGTCCAGATGCTCCTGCTTCTCGCTACTCAACGGCGCCTAGCAGTCGTTCACCAAGGCGATTTGCAAAGAGACAACAGTATGTGTCCAACCATCCCAAGTGCAGGCAGCCTGACCCGTGGCTCCTGTCCAAGTTGTTGGACACTGCAGTCCCTGCCTTTCCAATGGTGGACTCTTGCACCTTTTCAGAGAACTAATGGCTTTGCCGAGCCAATGGAGAGTTCCAACTCATAATTTATTTCCCAAAAAGCATACCAGCACTTCTAAATATGTAAACGAAAGTGGTCCAGTACTATGAAGTCTTATCGGTTTGTTCCAAGGTGCACGCAGCAGCGGACTCGCTGGAGCTGGTAACTACGGTCCAGGGCCAGGTACATGTCCTTTACAGCCCACTGGGTTGAAATTTGCTTCCTGCCCAGGCACACACACTTGACAGGAGACGCCGCATTCCTCCTTCCACGTTGTTCAAACAGCCGCCCTGCGCAATTGTTCGCCTCCTCCTCCCTCCTCCACCACCAACCATCTCACTCCACAAGTACTGCTCCATTCCATACCACATGTGTAGGCACAGCGGTGTCACGCATTTCTACACTGGTTGCCTCGGCGAATGAAGTCACACAGGGGAGGAACTACTCTGCGTCATGCAGCAAACAGAAATCGATGTGTGGCTTTCTCTGCGCCTACTGCAAATCGGAACCATGGTGACGGACAATGGGGAGGGAACAAGGTGTTCCCGCGCTGCACTGTAGGAGGAGGTCCATTGTGCCCTGCATGGCGCACATGTTCAATCTGTTGTGAAAGATTTCTGAAGTCTTTTCCACGATCTTCAGAAGAATTCTGAAAATGGCCAGGAACTGTTCAATGGCACTTCATCCCATTCCTACAAAGCCACGAACACCCTCCTCTATTGCAAGATGGCAGAGCGGATCCTCCCCCACACACTCTGATATGCGATGTTTCCACCTTGGAATTTCCAATCCTGCCATGTTGGACCGACTTGTATGAACAAAGATGGCATTAACAATTTTTTGATATCCAAGGCGGACAGGAATACTCCCCTGTGTAACTTTATGTCAGCCAGTGTCAGCTCATTGCGTGACACCTGCCGTTTGTTCACGCCATTCTAAGGGAGGCACGTATTTGTCAGTCGCAGGACACGGGACTGAATAACGTCATTCCACTGCTTCATGTCCTGAACAGATGCTGAAAATTCTAATTGGGCAGGGGACTGGAGACGTGGCGACTACATCTCCGTATCAGTTGGACCCGCTGCCTATGTGCGGCATCGTCCCCCTCTGACAGTTTGACCGGGGGGTTCATCAGGACTACTGCCCGGCTGGCTGGAGAAGAGTGGGTGGGGGTCGGAGCAGTTACCAGCTCCATCAGCAGTCAACCTAAGTCTGGAGTCACTGATGAAGCAGCTTTCCCTTCACCCGCCTGTGAGGAGGGGCAGTCACCAGCAGCAGCAGCAGCAGGACCTGTAGCAGACCCAGAACCAACAGGTGGAGGCCCTACTTGGACAGCACTCTGCCAACCCCCCCCAGTTAAAGATCCGCTGACACTGGGCAGCCAAACTGGATGTGTTGCCGCAACTTGCCGAGTTTGCAGTGGAGAAGCTGTCCTGCCGGCCATAGTGTGGCATCAGAGCGGTTTCAGTGCGGCGGGGGCCATTGTTACCCCATAGAGAACCCGCTTGTTCCAACAGGGAAATGTGGAAACGACTGACCTTTGTCCGAGATGGAATAGTAGGCGTTGAATCGGTCCAGGATATCCACACTACCAATGCCTTAGTCGTCAGACTACATCAGCCATGATGCCTCCGACCCAAACCTGTGAGAAATGAGTCCTGGGTTCAAACTACTGCCTCAGACCACTATTCGATTGCCGCCACCCCCGCCTGAATGCAACACATGCTGCTGCCCAGTACTCCATCGGCCACCACCATCTTTACCAGGACTGAATGCCACCCACCTCCACACTCTGTCATTGTGCCACTGTCTGACCTCATGCTTCTGCTCTGTGGCTGCTGCGTGACCACTCCCACACTGTGACATTGTGGCCACTACTTCTGACCTCATGCTGTTGCTTCCTGCCGCCTTCACTCCACTCTCTGGTCATTGTGCCACTCTGTGGCCTACTCCCAGTTTTTGCCACCTCCAGAATGTGATTGTGCCACTGTCTACCTTCAAGCTGCTGCAGTGGCTCTGCCGTGACCTAGACACTGTGTCATTGTGCCACTCAGTGGCCTATTTTCCTGTTTTTTTTTTGCCACCTCCCAGAATGTCATTGTGCCCCTGTCTGACCTCAAGCTGCTGCTGTGGCTGGCTGTCGTGACCTACACACTGTGTCACTGTGCCACTCTGTGGCCTACTCCGTTTTTGCTACCTTCCACACTGTGTCATTGTGTCCACTTGTCTGACCTCCATGCTGCTGCTGTGGGCAGCTGCCATAACCTACACACCTTTATTGTGCCACTCTGTGGCCTATCTCCTGTTTTTGCCACTTCCAGAATATCAATTTGTGACCACTCTCTGAAACTCAATGCTTGCTGTGGCTGCTGCTGTCACCTCCACTCTCCTGTCACTGATGTTGCCAACCTGAGCCTCAGCTTTTTTTCCACTGTCGCTGCCCATGACTTTATCAGCCTCACATTCCCCCTTCAGTTTTTTGGTCAGTTTTGCCCTTTTAATTGCCCAGGGAATTTTATAGTGAAGCCGATTCTAAGAGCGGCCGGCCAGTCATGTGCGTGTCATACTAAAACACAACATTGGATGAAGAACCAAACCAAGCTCCCTCGTCATATTATAGCATGGCACAAACGTTCTACAGCACCTGCAGGCTTTGTGCAGGCCTGAAAATAGCTGTTTTTTTAACTATGATCGATCCCTAATGTTAATTCGAAGAAGTTATTTTTCTGGTCGGGAAATTCGGCGAAGTGAGCGAACCGAATTTCGAGAAATTCGCCCATCTCTAGTTATGAAGTCCATGGCAATTTGGCTCCAAGGACAGCTAGGCACAGGTTGGAGTAGTCCCGCAGGCTTGAGGCGAGGTGACCTGTTGCGGGCACAGGTGGTACAGGCCTACACACGAACTCCTTCACAACGTTGGCGAGACCAGGCCACCAGTAGAACCAGAAATCAAGGAACAAGACCTCCGATCCCCAGGGTTCCCAGCTATACGGTACAATAACCCATTTCTGGACCCTCAACCGGGATCGCAGGAGCGCACATACGGTCTCCCCGGGGGAACCCTTGGAGGTTAGTGGGAGCCACGGATATCCAGACTTCCAGAGGTTAACCGATATGCTGTGGAGCAACCTCGTTTTCCCCACTAACATCGGAGGCAACGAGAAAGGCATCGGCCTTGACGTTCTTTTCTGTCGTCGGAAATGGAAATGTAGTTTAAAGCCGTGGCAAATGGAACAGAGACCATCTCGCTTGACAGGGTTCAGACATTGAGCTGTCTGGAGATAGAGGATTTTATGTGGTCTGTGAAGATATTCACATGGGAAACGAGCACCCCTCCAGGATGTGGACGCCATTCTTCTAGAGCAAGCTTTAATGGCTAAAAGTTCCCGATCCCCGATGGATAGTTTCCTCTATGCCGGTGAGAAGGTCCTCGGAAAAGAACTCACAGGTCCGAGTTTGCCCTTGGCCCCTGTGGGTGAGCAGTGCTCCATCCCCTATGGAAGAGCGACGACTTCTAAAAGAAGGGTTTTCTTGGTATCTGGCCGGGATATTACACAGGTGCGAAGGCGAATGCTGCCTTCAACTTGAAAAGCTTCTCAGCGGCCGGAGGCCACAGTTTCGGGTTGGCATGTTTTTTAGTGAGAGCCACAAATTGTGCCACCAACATTGAAAAATGCGGAATAAACTGCCGGTAATAATTTGCGAAGCCCAGAAGCGTTGTATGGCCCAAAGGCCAACGGGTCGGGGCCACTGTAGGACAGCAGAGAGTCTGGAGGGTTCCATCTGCAGACCCTTATCAGAGATTATGTATCCGAGGAACAGGGAGGGCTGGTCGGTGGAATAAGAGGCACTTTTCAGTTGTAGCAAAAGATGATACTCGCGGCAGGCGTTTCAGGACCTGCGCACATGCACTGGTAGGATCTCAGATCGGGGTGAGAATACCAGTGATGTCATCCAAGTAAGAACCACTACACAGACATACAGGATGTCCTCTGAAATGTCATTAGACACAAAATTCTTGGAATACGGCAGGAACGTTGCATAAGCCGACAGGACATCACAAGATACTCGAAGTGCCCATCACGAGTAATTTGAAGGTGCTGTCTCCACTCGTCACCTTCCCGAATCGATGAGATTAAATGCCCCCCGCAAGTCCAACTTGGAAAAGACCATTCGGCTCCCCGGAGACATCAAGAGTTCCGTGATTAAAGGCAAAGTGTACCTGGTTCTTGATGGTGAGTTTTTATTTACACCACGGTAGTCAATGCACGGTCCTCAGACCATCTTGTCCTTCTCTACAAAGAAAAATATCCGGCAACCCCGCTGGTAGAAGTCGATTTGGATGAAACCCTTTCATAAATTTTCTTCCAGGGGGGGGGGGGGGGGGGGGGGGGGGGGCGTAGGCCGACATCGCCGGAGTCTCGGGTACGGAGAGCGGGTAGACCCCACCCACGTGGGAGGACTAGTCCCGGGTAGCAGGTCTATGGGGCACTCATACAGGCGATGAGAGGAAGAATCTCGGCTTCGCTTCTTGAGAAAACGTCTTGGAAGTCCTGATAAGGTTGCGGTAAGCCAGGTATGGCTGAGAAGAACTAGCGGAGGACCTGGGGCGCACTCCGGTCGGGGTGCCGAAGACAACGAGACTGGCAGTCCAGACCCCAACGCAAAATTCACCTGTCTTCGAATCGAGCGTAGGGACGTGACGGCTGTAGCCGATCGGCAGCCCCAGTAGAAACATGCCGAGGAGAACGGGTAACACAACGAAGAAACTGATCCTCTCCCTGGCAGGGCTCCTACTTGTATGAACCACTGGTTTTCAGTCCGGTAGTGGATGGAGTCACTTAATAGCTCACCACTGACGGAGGGAGATGACCAAGGGTTGGTCCTAGGCGTACCACCGAGATAACGATTACCTTGGTCACCAACGAAGCATCCATAAAGCTCCCAGCCTGATCCAGAATCCAGGAAGCTGACACTCTCCTGAACGAATTCCGAATGGACGTGACAGAGCTGCAGCATGAGCCGTGGTAGGGGATTACATCACACCTAGGGACGCCTCTCCCAAATTGATACCCTAGGTGCGTGCGTTTCCCGGCCAACTTGTCGAAGAATGGACAACCCCTATGTAAGTTGTTCGGGCTGCCGCAGTAGAGACACAACATCTCCGCACGTCATCGGTCAAGTCGTGTTCAGGAGCTCAGGCTGGTACTGTCAACTTCATGGCCCCTTCCACCAGTCCCAGGCTGCTGGGTAGGCGGCAGATTGGGATGCTGAAACACTGGCCAAGAAACGGGGAAAGACGACGTGTTTGAGCTGGTCCACGCTCCAGGCGGAGCTCCCTAACGTCTCACCGAGAAACGTATGTCAATAACGGGTCGCCAGGATGGATGAGCTCACTAAACGCTCGGAGGGTTCCCGGGTGGCGAGAGGCATCCTTAATCTGACCGGGAGGCCCTTCTTGAACGTGGCGCACAACGTCTGCGTCAATCCAAGCATATTCAGAGGCTAACGTGCGAAATTGAGCGCATGGCGTAGCACGCCAACGGAGGCGTACCCCTGCTGTAGAGGTTTAACAAAGCGGTTTCAGCAGCACGAGGCGCGGGCAGCTCCTCGTAAGACTCTGCGGAACTCCCGCAAGAATGTCGCCAGATCAGCTGTGAAAGGATCGCCTCGGTATTAAGTGTAGTCGCCCAAGCCAGGGCGTTCCCGAGAGGAGACAGACCCGAGGCTACCTTGGACCTATCGCACGGGAACTGCCAGCCAATAACGTTCCAATTGAGGGCGCACTGGGTGAAGAACCCCCTGCAGGCCTTAGGGTCCCCGTCAAAACTTCGTCGGCATGGACAAGCGGAGTTTAGGGCCAGCGGATAACCCCGGAGCGACTGCTGCTCTCGACTGAGCCACAGCCAGCCGATTGCTGCATGCTAAATGGCCAGGAGCTGCGCAATCATAGTAGTCAGTTGATTCAGCTGTTGCTCTTGCTGCGCGATCTGCTTTTGAAATGCTGAGCCCACGATGGTGTGATTACAGAGACGCTCGGTAGAGTCAACTTGGCGGGGATCCATGGCCGAAATCGAACAGTAAATGGATGTGGTAGTGGATCCTCTTGACCACCACATGCGATGGTGTAAGCCACGACAGGGAGCGGAGACCTAAGTAGGTCCAGTTTTTACCAGAGCCTGCCGCAAAGCGGGATTGACTTGCGCGGCGGATTACTACCAGATGCCTACCCCTGACGTGACTGCTGCGTGGCAGCCGAGGTGTTTACGCGGTACAGAAATCATGAAGCAGGCTCATAGTCGGGGACAGGCAGAAGGTCAGAAAAGGTGGCTATGGTTTTCCGTGGTCAAGGACGGAGCATAAGGTAATACGGTACAGCGGTAGTCAGAAACAAGACAATCTGGAACACTTCTCTCTAGGCACAGGGCACTACACGACGATTCGGCAAGGGCTAGGTAAGAGGTAGGGCTTAAATAGGGTCAGCACCCGGTGAGACCAATCTCACGCACCCGCACGCACGCGGTTGGCAGCAGGAGCGCACGCCGGGACGGAAACAGGAGCGTGGAAAGTTAAGTGGGACACAGAAGCGCCGGGGTTTCCGCAGCCCGAGCATCAGGCTGCGGCACCGGCCGCAGCAGGAGGCGTTGCGGCGTTGCGGGTGTGCCTGCGACCCGACACGGAGGTCGCAGGGACACCCGTAACAGTTTACAAGTAGAAATAAGAACACCAACACACATTGGCTTAAAACCAGGAGGCGCTACGGACATGGCAACCCCCCGGTGCTCAGTACAGAAATACAGTAAAAAGATGATAGGGATCGTTATTGAGCACCCCCCCTCCCTGTATGTTCACATAATTAAAAACTACATAAATTGCAGCAGTGAATGTATAGTTAATTGCATACAATACAGTGACTGCAACAAAAAAATATATAGGGTGCACTATGAGAACTTTAAGGAGACGCATATCAGAACATATATATGGAGTACAAAAAGACAATATAGGTCAATTGTTGAGTGTATCCAGACAATTCAGGGACAAACATGTTGGAAATCTATCTGGTTTTCATTTCTTTGGGATTGAACAGGTTGCTAACCCAATTAGAGAATTATAGGAGGTGATAGAAAGACATTAATACAAAAAAGAGAATCCTTTTGCATTTTAACATTAAAGGCTAGGTGCAACATATCAAAAAAGAGTCACCTCCACGCCAGTTTTAAGGTGCATTAAATGAGTGAATAGAGCGCCTGAATGAATGAACCTGTCAAAAATCTGGCGTGTAGTAAACCTTGCATAGTATAATTGATGTGCTTAATCTAAGTGCATAGAATAACCGAGGCGCATAGCATATCATTGCTAGGGCAACAAGGCAAAACTGTTAGGGTGACATGTATGATGGGTTTTTTTTTTTTTTTTTTTTTTTTTTTTTTTTCTTTAACGCCTGTTTGTTTTGGCTATATACTGCCTTCCACCCCCCGGCCCATTATCCCCTGTCGGACGCAAGGGATGCGTGTTAGGGCGCAGGCGTTCCGCCACTTTCAGCTGCGCCCCGCAAATGAAGGTGGGCATGGGCGCAGTGTGGGCGCGGGATAGGCGTTTCCGGGCGGACGCGTGGCGCGCTCAAAAACTCGAGCATGTACGATGGCAGAGTCGGCAAGCGAGGCGCAGTGCAGCGTCTCGCAGCGCCCCGCCAGGCCAGACCAGTTTTTTTTTTGGTCTAAATGCTCCGGCAAGAGGCGAAGTGAAGCAGTAATCGGAACATGCGAGAAAGCAGGACGAAGATCGCGACAGAAATCTCGGCACTACCGCTCCGTACAACAGGAGTATAAATCCGAAAAAATCCCTATTATAGGTGGAAAACAGTGTCAGAAAAAGAGCTGAACTAAAAAATAAACATAATTAAAAACAAAAAGTTCATTTCTAAACTCTAGAACGGCCAATATCAAGAATTATGATATTGAAAATTGCTCGGGAAATACAGTAATTTCAATTCTGAAACCTATTCTCATAGTCGGGCATAAACCGGGCCAATCAAAAAGGATCGACAGTGAACCTTTATAACCTATGGGGAAGATGACCAAACAGAATCAAAGGCGGGACAGCTGAAAAGAGCTTATTGGTTAAGCTAAACTAAACCGGGACTTTGGCTAGCTCAGTCCAATCAGAATAGGAGGACAAAGACCCATTATATCCTATGGAGAAGTTGGACCAATCAGAATAAGGAGCGCAGTGGCCCCATCTAAACCTATGAAGGAGTATTAACGCAATCAAATAGGACGTCAAAGCCCCCATTATATCCACTTGGAGCAGTTTGACCAATCAAAATCAAAGGCGGGACAGTTCAAATACAGTCAAAATCTAATAGAGCTGATTGCTGAGCAAGCGGGACTTGGCTATCCTAGCCAATCATAGCACGAGCTATGTCTCCCAGTAATAGTCAATGGAGAGATGGCGCTACTGAAATCTCGGCGCTCAGCGCCGTTCGCATGAAGTATTAATAAAAAAAATTATTTTTAATAAAGTAAAACATTATCAGAATAAAGAAGCCGAATCCCCTTCTTGTACAAATAAAGCAGTTAAAAAACCTGAACAACCGCGTTTGTCGTCCGAGACCGTGCGCTACATAGGGAATTGCCAATAGAAAGAATTGCCGGAAATTACAGTAATTCAATTGTTTAAGCTATTCTCATTGGTCGGCATAAACACACCCATTAATTATATAATAATATGGGGGTAACGAAAAAAAAATAAATCATAAAATCAGTTTATTCTTTATTTTCGTTTGCAGCCCTTACTATTGATCCTGGCTAACGAAAATAAAGAATAAACATGATTTTATGATTTAATATTTTTTTTTTCGTGTGACCTCCCATATTATTAATTCGTTTTTATGATACACATCGGACAACTACTGTATGTTAGAATTTGGATTTCGGCCATGTACAGTTGATTTCTGATTGCATAATAACCCATAAGGAGCGTCGCTCGCATCACCATTGGTTCCAAAAAACGGTCGCTCTTTAACTTAAGCAATCACATAGCGAAAAGTAGCTCGCGCTCTGATTGCTAAGCTGGACGAGCCCCCTCGCTTCAACCCAATCAGCTCGTTTCTTTCTTTCTAGCATTTTTACTGTATTTTGAACTGTCCCGCCTTTGAATATGATTGTCAACTATTTCTCCATAGATATAATGCACATTGTCGCTCAAATCTGATTGGTCTATTCTCCCTCCACAGGTTTATAATGGGACATTGCGCTCCTTTTCTGATTGGCTGGTTTAATGCCGACCTATGAGAATAACTTAAACCATTTGAATTACTGTATTTCCGCCGCAATTCACTCTATTGCAATTCCCTATGTAGCGCCGGTCCCTCGGCGACAAAAACGCGTTTGTCAGGATTTTAACTGCTTAATTTGTAAAGAAGGGTTTGAGCTCTTATCTGATAATGTTTTTACTACATTTAATATAAAATATTTTTTTTTTATTAATCACTTCATGCCGCACGGCCTGAGCGCCAAGATTTACAGAGCGTCCCATCTCTCCATAGACTACAATAGGGGAGAAGTAGCTGCCACGCGTCTGATTGACTGGTATAGCCCAAGCCCCCGCTATCATCAGCCTACAGCTCTTTTTCTGTCTTTTTTTACTGTATTTGAATTATCCCGCCGTGGATTTCTGACTGGTCCTAAACTTCTCCAAAGACATATAATTGGTCTTTGTCGCTCCTATTCTGATTGGTCAATTAATTTCTCCATAGGATTTAATGGGTCTCTGTCGCTCCTATTCTGATTGGCTGATGCTAGCCAAGTTCCCTCCGTGAGCTAACCAATCAGCTCTTTTCAGCATTTTTACTGTATTTTGAACTATCCCCGCCGTGGATTCTGATTGGGTCTATTATGACATTGATTTAGGGGGGTGTCCCACCCATAGGTTTTAATGTCACTGTCGCTCCTATTCTGATTGCCGGGTTAATGCGACCAATCAAATAGTCTTTCTGAATTTTGAATTACATGTATTCCCGGCAATTTCCAATATCCTAATTCTTGAATTAGGATATTGAAAGTGATTTTGTTTATGTATTTTTTTTTTTTATTTTTTAGTTTTCACGTTTTCTTTTCCTGAGAATGTGAAAATGCCTTTATAAAGGTGATTTTTGGAGTCATACTCCGCACCGACATGTGGAATGATATCTCGCTTTCTCCAGCCTGTCTTGCATCGGAACTGTTTTTTCGGCGCAGTCCCCACGGCGCCTAAAGACCCCCGCACTGCGCCCATCTCCCCGCACTGTGCCCACACAAGTACTGGCGAGGCACAGGGAACTTTTTGCCTCGCTAAGTACGAGCGCACCTCCTCGAACAGGCGAATCTTCGCGCAGTCGCCCGCTTGCGCCTCGCTCCCCGCACTGCGCCCCACACACGGCCAGGCGCGTCGGACTTTTGCCCCGCATTTATGACCCGACATACCTCCGGCGCCGAATCATAGCGCAGCGCCGCACTGCGTCCTCATTCCCCGCTACTGCCCCTAACACACAGTGCGAGCGCGGCCGGACCTTTACATGCATGTATGAGCACGCCCCGGCCCTGACATAAATCAGGCGCAGATTCCGCCGGGAAACTGGCGGAAAGGTGCGCCCGACCCGGCGAGATTCATACATGTCGCCCTAATTAAAGTTTAAATTTTTAATATAAAAGTACAGTTCTTAGTTACGAAAATGACAAAATAACAGACATGCGTAAAAATGGAAAAATCAGTGTATAACAAAAAAAAAAAAAGTAAAATTTTTTTTCCCCCAAATTGGTTTGGTGAAAAAATCCCATTGAGGAGCACAGCTTGATGACAATCGGATACACCTAGTATAAACTTCCCCTGCCACCTTCACATTCTAAATGCCTTCAATGTCATTGTCACTCACTGATCCTTTGCTGGTGTATATGGTTTTTTTGGCCCCCCCAATTTTTCCCCTCCCCTGGCTTGCTGGCTCCACTGCTCTTGTTTCCTTCTTTGGGCAAGTGTGCTGTTTCTTATTGATTTAAAGGGCCAGTGCGTGCCACTTAGTACGGAAACAACTTATTTTTGTGTTGATTATGGAATAAGAGAAAATGCAATTTACCATTATTTAAATCTAATCTTGTGTGCAAACAAATAAAAATTTTTTTTGAGGGGGGCATTTAGGGACTTTTTTTCCTGCGATGACCCTCTAATGGACTTAAAGCAAGTTTTTTCAATAATTAAGTGTCTGAACTTTGGGCTTTAGATGTAGTTATCTAATATCAGGAATCAGTCATTTGCAAAATATTTTAAAAAATTTCTGAACAAACAAATTTAGAGCAAAGTTTATCATTACCCCAAATTTAAATTTAAAAAAACGTAAATATTTTTTTTTTGGTTTTAAACCCCTTCTAATTTAAACAAAAAACTTTTGTTGTAATAATAAAAAAATGATGGTGTTGGGAAAAAATTTTTAGAGCAAGGGAAAAGATTCCCTTGAGGTTTTTCCAAAGGGTTTTTTTGGGGCCACCCGGGGGCAAGTTTTTCCATCTCTATTTATATTTAGGGTTTTTAGAAAGTAATGCTTTGATAAAAAGAGCCAGGGGGAGGCCCCCTGGGAAAAAAAAGTAAAAAGAAAAAAGAATTCTTCTCCCAAAAACAAAAATGTTTTACAACCCTACGTTTAAAATTACTGTAAATCAAAATCTGAAACCCCTTAAAAAACCCTTTAAAAAGGGAAACATTGTATATCAGCCATGGCTGTTTCTGGTATGGCTAGTTTCTCAAGCAACATTTCAAGGCTGTTCGGTGAGTTGGACATTGATTTACAGGGTAACCTATAGGCAATATTGAGTGATGAATACTTCAGTAGAACTTCTCTCTACATAGGAACTAGATTTTAGCAAATAAGGATGTGGGGAATTAGGGAACGAATGGGATACTGAAAAAAAAAACATTAGGCCCCTCAGTCTTATGTGGAAGGATTTAACACTTTAATAGTGCTTCCCCTCTTTAACATACACCACTCAAAGATAATCAAGAGTTTGCCAATGTCATTGTTAAAATTCAAATTATTTAAAACAGTTCTGTACCCTGATGTACTAGTATGGATGAGGCCATAGGCATTTGAGACACCTAAATGTAATTTTATGTTCTACTTGCTCCATTAGATCACTGGAAGAGAGACACCTGGATGTAAAGCTAAGATATAAGGAAGGCAACCCTCAGATTACCCCTTACATCAAATTCCGTGTGTTCCCTTTTTTTTCTAATAGCCATATTGTCGTGCTCACATTTGTAAGTGCACCTTTAACCCTTTTTGTGTTATGGGCTGGTGGACTGATGTATTTGGTCCCATTACAAGATTCTGCAATTATCTCTAGGCACCAGGTTAGCAGCTTGCAGGAAGAGATGCTAAACTTCAGCATTGTCCCAACCTAAACACTATAATAAGGCTTCCTCTGTTCATTGTACTTCACATAGCGATGATTATGATATTAAAGGACCTTGACAGACAGCTGAAGCAAAGATAAACTTGACAGAGAATGTACCACAATATCAAAGCACAGGAAGTAATCTCAATTTCATTAGTGCTTTTAATGGCTTTTGTTGTGCTCTAAGAATACATAACCGTTAAAGCTGTCACCGTCAAGTTAAACTTTGCCACATCTGTCCTTTTATGTCCACCATGCATAATGCTGTTCCTGAAGGATATACAATGATAACTAACATCGGACTTGAGGTAGAAGAAGGTAGAAGAAGCAGAAGGGGGACCCTGTTATTCCTACCTTATGTAAAATCCAACTTTGAAGCATTGGTGCTTTTGGTTGAGTCATAACGCTGCAAGCAGGAAACAGTAGAGGCCATGAAAGACTGAGTTTGGTGCCTGGAGGAACCACATTTAATACCAGAGGTGCCTGCTTAGGATGTGATTAGCAACTGAGCCTTGTGTGCAACCACCATGGAATGCAGTAGTGGACTGCAAGCACCTTTAAAGATATATAGGCAGTATGACTGGTGCTGTGCAAAAGGGGTTGAAGAAAACTACCATAAAATGAGCAGCCAGAGATTGGGAGACCTGGAGAGCTTTAGAAACAGGTGTTGCACATCCATATCTTACTGTAACAGTTTTAGACAAGCTAGTGAGCTGGCGGGATACAAAGAGACTTTATAAGGCATTGTTGGGTCAGTATGAACTGTGTAGTGAAAATACAAGATTGTTAGTCCTGAATAGGACAGACCAGTGGATTGTAAAAGACTGGCACTTTTTCATCCAAGTCTGACACAGTGAGTGGACTAATGGGACTTAGTTGGACAGTGACAAGCTAAGTGTGGAATTTAAGAACAATACTTAGACTACTGTAATTTCTTGCTTATTGGTCTTTCTGTAAACTACACCCCCAACAACCACCCACCCAACCATTCCCCCTCTCCAATCTGTCCTGATTGCAGCAGCCAGGCTCATTTTTCTTTTTAGATGCTATGCTGATGCCTATGTCCTGTGCCAGTCACTGCACTGGTTGCCTATTCAGTAAACCCACAAAGCTCTCCATAGTGCTTCATCCCTCTGTATCTCCTTCCTCATCTCCGTCTAACACCCTACCCGGATTCTGCACTCCTCTGATGATCTTAGATTAAATGCTTCAATCATCTGAACCTTCCATGTCCATCTCCAACATTTCACACCTTCTACACCACTTCTCTGGAACATGCTGCCCCGTATGATCAGGCAAATTAAAACCCTCATCGTTTTAAGTGTGCCCTGAGACTATATCTTCTTAGGCAGGCCTATCAAAATCCCTAATTGCTAGATCCCCATTCTGTCACTTCTTGCACTTGGGCACTCACAAGCACTTATCTGTATCTTATATGTACTGTCAGGGTGGCAGGTTCAACTACTTTTTATGGAAACTACCCCATATTTCATGATTACTGGTCATGGTCACTTTATGGTATACCTAGCATTTTCACCTTTCATTCACACTACATCTAATAGATTGTAAAGCTCTTGCGAGCAAGGATCCCACTCACCATTCTCAGTCTGTTCCTGTACTTGTAGCTTTTAACTGTGCAATGTTTGTTTTTTGTCTGTACTTATACTCTCTAAATTGTAAAGCACTGTGGAAAATGTTGGCGCTAAATAAATAAGGATTATTAATATTGTATTTTCCTTTCTCCACTGTTTAAGAGTAGTGAGCCTCGTCATGTATAATAGAGTGGAAATGTAGAATTTAAATTATTCTGTAACCATCAAGCATTTTATTACTAAAGTTACAACCTTAACTATATAAATTGTAAAAATATTAAAACTGGAAATGTTGGCCCCTTGAAAAGTAGTGACCGAGGTATTATAGAGGGTGATGAGGAGGAAGCAAATCTATTAAACATTTTTCTCTCTACCGTATTATGAGAAAATGACTCTTCCTTTTGATGAGCAGAGGGATGAGCTAAACTCCACCTTAAATGTTTCTTGTATGACCAAGAAGAAGTGCAGCTCTGCCTTAAGAAGACTAAAACAGACAAATCACCAGGTCCTGATGGTAAACACCCGCGTGTCCTAAGGCAATTAAGTAATGTGATAGAGCCCGGAAGCTATAGGCCGGTAAGTTTAACCTGTTTGTTGCAGGTAAATTATTAAGAGATGCTTTGCTGTCGTTTATTGGTTTATGAAGGATCAGTCCTGTCAAACTAATCTCGCCAGCTTCTGTGAAGAGGTTATTCTAGACTGGATCATGGTGAGGCATTAGATGTCATATATCTGGATTTTTCTAAAGCATTTGATACTGTGCCACATAAAAGGTTAGTGTCACGGATGCCCCTGTGACCACTGTCCCGGGTCGCAGACGCGCCCGTGCTCCGTCCCGCACGTCTGGTTCGGGGTCCGCCTCACTCCCATCACCGCCGGCGTTCCTATACCCGGCGCGCTCCTGCTCAAGTCTATCTCCGTCTCCCGGCACGTGGCTCGCCCCTAGGTAGCGCGCACGCTGTGAGTTGATTTTAAAGGGGGCAGTGCGCGGTAATTGAGTCCATTGCCGGGGCAAAGGCTCCTATTTAGTCCTGCTCTTGCCTGACGGACTTCGCCGGATCCTTTGTGTTTATTCCGTGGTGAAAGCTTTATAATAGTGTTTCTGTCTTGCCTTACTGTGTACACGACGACTGCTTACGTCTACGTCTACGAAAAAAAAACAAAACCCTTGCGCCTTGCCCCGACCTTCCTGATTGTCTACGTACTCCGAACACGGCCCGCCTGTCCCCAGCCTCCACCTGCCCGTCCAATGAAACTACGAGCCTTGCTCGCAGATCCTGTGCCTTCCGTTACCTTGGCCGCCACCGCAGGAGCCCCGCCAGTGGTCGTGGACTGGTGGACTCCCGCCGCAGCAAGGGACATCCCGCTTGCGGCGGGCTCTGGTGAAATACTCGGGGACCCACTTAGATTCCACTCCCTCGGTGTGGGCTTACGCTATCGCCTGCGGTGGTCCTGTGGTCCACCTTGACTTTACAGTTAGTAAGTAAAATGAAGAGAATGTTTGGACTGTGGGGAGGAAACTGTTTGCAAGTGGCGTAAGCATTGGCTCAGTGTAGAAAACAAAGGGTGGTGATTAAAGGTAAATACTCGGACTGGATCCCTGTTACTAGTGAGGTACCACAGGGGTCAGTATTGAGCCCTATTCGCTTCAATATATTCAATAATGACCTTACAGAAGAATTGCATAATCGATTGATGATACTAATGTCTCGATCTGTCAGACATCGTGCCTCTTGTATACCTACAACATGCCCTTTGACACAACAAGGGCCCCTGGTAGGCTGTTCTAAGCTTTTGCTTCGTGATTTCTCCAGAAGGGGCAACAGTTAAACATTGTAGTTACTAGCTTCTTCTCTACTCACCTTTTTATGCATCGGAATATTTGCAATTCTCCATTCATCAGGACATCTTGGTCAGAGATGACTGGTTAAACATCAGTTAGAAGAGTAGTAAAAACAAATTACAGATTTTTTTTTTAAAACTCTGGGTAAGTGTAATCCTTGACCACATGAATTTATAACCTTAAAGAGTACCTATTGCCACCACAAAAAAAACAAAAAATGTATAGTAAATAAAATTATAAGATTTTTCCCATATACATGTCATTAGCAAATCAGATGATTTCCTTCAGTATCACCTGGGAAAAACGGTTTAACTTTCCACTTTGTTCAGAAGAGATCCCATTCTCCAATGTTGCAGAGGGGGGACTGATGACATAGTTGCTTGTACAGGGTTAATCTGAGCCTCTCACTTTACATACACTGCAACAGGCATAGCACACCGAGAACATATGTCTGACCAGGTTTTTCTTTTGCGCCAGCCCTCCTTTCTCCTCTAGTCCACACTCGCATTATATGCTTGCTGCTCATGAAATATACAACAGCAATAAATTAGTGTACAGGGTCGGGAACATATTTCCAGGCTACTACCCTTGCCAGTGAAACAACACGAGGTCGGACTCTCCCAGCTCAGAAGAAGTAAGACACTTCACAGAGCTGTCAATATAGTGATCCATCATGCAGTCTGGAGCCAACTTGGCCCAACTTCAGTCCTGTGTGAAAGGGCCATCACTTTTTAAAACTGACCATGCAGAGGAACCAGCTTCCAATCCAAGTTTATTTATCCAAAATTTAAAAATCCATGTATCAAAAGAAGAAGAAAATAGGGATGGCAATGCCCATAATATAGGAAATAAGTTCAGCTTGCGGGACTCAGCTTACCCTTTTCAGAGCAACTGCTCCTTACTCATAGCATGTTGTCAGGGTGTGCTGTCTCCGCCTTTATACTTTCTTCCAGATCAAACACAGGGAGTTAACCCTTAATGGCCCTGGAGGAAGAACAAACTCCGATGACAAAGTGTTTATATAACAAATGCAGCCTAAAAACATAAAAACATAAACAGCAATATATCTATCAAAATTAGTACTGATACATTATGTCTTGTCTGATATTTAATCCTGATGGGATATGTGTGTTTAATGGTGGATCCACCAAGCTTTGCTGCTCAGCAGTGTTTTGTATAAATCACTACCCCCGATGGGCTGAGAAACTTCTCCCCCCCCCCCCATAAATGTTAGAGAGGGTTACCAGAATGACATTGTGAGAAATGGGGAGAAACTGCTGATATTTTAAAGGAAACCGGATTTGAGGCATCAGAAAGATGCCTGTGAATGCCAACCTTTAATTGCCCTGTGGTGCATCCTATATATTGCAATCTGCAGACTTCACAATTAATGCAGTAAATCACAATCTTTTAATTGCAGTTGATATATGTCTTTATATCATATGTTTTCCCAGTACTGTAAAACGTGATGTGGTGTATGAAACCATTGCATATTTGCATGCAGTGCATACTCCATGACCACATTTTTTTTCTGTCAATACATTTTTATTAAAGTTTTTCAAAAAGGAAAAGAGTACAGTACAAACAAAGTTACTCAGCAGTCATTGGGATAGATGTAATATGCAGTCAAAGCAGGAACAGTAGTACCTTGATTATCAACAGTCATAAACAGATATATAACAAAAGTATATTGTTTACAGAAACCAGACATATATTAAAACAACTGCAGTATTAGATAAAAATTGATTACTTCATGTAACCTGGTAAATACAAAAAAAAAAACCTACCCAAGGCTCTCGTACAGCAAATTCCAGCCTATGGGTAAATGGGATATATGAGTATTGTGATAACAGGTATTAGTCCTTTGAGAACCTTTTTTAGGAGGGCGAAATTTATCTAACGAAGTGGAATTCGCTTAGAATTTCAAGAAAACTTCGGTTCGAACGAAGTTGAACTTTTTGGGGGCTTGGGTGAACGAAGTGTCTTTTGATTTAAAAATGGCTGCGAGCACATGGGGCTACATGGGGGAAAGCACTCTGAGAGGAAGAAGGGACAGCCGCTGACTTCAGGATGAAGCCCAAACAGGACCCGGGATTCGTATGTCCCCGCACTTATAATCCGGGCGCGACGCTGGGAGCTCATACCCTCTCTTTTACGCAATTTACATCCAGGGGTTAATTAACGTTGTTATTCCTGAGTGACTCCAAGAAAACCCTCATTTTTTAACGCCCCAAAAAATTAACATTTTTTCCTGTACTAATTCACAAGCAAAGGTTAATTACAATTTTATCTCTTGTTGTGTGGCGTAAAAAAAAACTGCATTGTAAACGCTCAAAGCTATTTTTTGTGGTGGCTCAATTGTTTGGCGCTTTTACACCGGGGGTTTTAATTAAAGCTTGTTTTTCAGCTGTGGTGACCAAGAAACCGTCTTTTTTAAACATCAAAAAATACTTTTTCCTGTAGCAAAATTTCACAAGCAAAGGTTAATTAAAATTTTTATCTCTTATTTGTGGTGGGAAAAAAAACCCCGTTGTAACCCCTTAAAAAGCTACTAGTTTTGTGGGGCCCCAATTTTTGGTGCAATTTCACCCAGGGTTAAAAAAGCGTTTTTTTTTCAGCTGGGGTGACCCCAAAAGAAACCGTCATTTTCAACCCCAAAATTAACATTTTAACCTGTCCCATAATTCACAAGCAAAGATTAATTCAATTTTTCTCTTGTTGGTGGCGTAAAAAAACACCCCATTGTAACCGCTACAAAGCTACTATTTTTGTGGTGGCTCAATTCTATGGTGCAATTTCATCCAGGGGTTAATTCAGCTTGTTTTTAAAGCTTGGGGACCCCAAAAACCGTCATTTCAAGCCAAAATAAAAACATTTTTCCTTACTAATTCACAAGCAAAGGGTTTTAATTACAATTTATCTCTTATTGTGTGGCGTAAAAAACAACCATTGAAACACCTACAAAGCTACTGTTTGTGGGGCTCAATTTTTTGGCGCAATTTACTCCAGGGTTAATTAAGCGTTGTTTTTCAGTGGGTGACCCCAAGGGGAAACCGTCATTTTAAACCCCAAAATATAAACATTTTTCCTGGCTAATTCACAAGAAAAGGGGTTAATTACAATTTTATTCCTTATTGTGTGGGAAAAAACACCTTGTAACACGCTACAAAGTACTGTTTGTGGTGGCTCAATTTTGGCGCAATTTAATCCGGGGGTTAATTAAGCTTGTTTTTCAGCTGGGGTGATCCCAAGAAAACATCATTTTCAACGAAAAATATATACATTTTTTGAGCTTAATTCAAAAGCAAAGGGTGAATTCAATTTTATCTCTTGTTGTGTGGCGTAAAAAAACACCGATTGAACACCTAAAAGTACTAGTTTATGGTGGCTAAATTGTTTGCGCAATTTAACCCAGGGGTTTAAATTTAAGGTTGTTTTTTCCCTGTGGTGATCCCAAAAACGCATTTTAAACCCCAAAAAATAATACTTTTTTCCTGTGCAAAAATTCACAAAAAAAGGTTAATTACAATTTTATCTCTTATTGTGTGGCGTAAAAAAAAACGCATTGTAACCCCTTAAAAGCACTTTTTGGTGGCTCAATTGTTTGCCCCAATTTACCCCAGGGGTTAATTAAGCGTTGTTTTTAGCTGTGGTGATCCCAAAAAAACTCATTTTCAACCCCAAAATATATAATTTTCCTGAGCAAAATTCACAAGCAAGGTTAATTTTCAATTTTTCTTTGTTGGGGCATAAAAAAACTGCATTGTAACCGTACAAGACTGTTTGTGGGGCTCAATTGTTTGGGCCAATTTACACCCAGGGGAATTAACTTGTTTTTCAGTGTGGAAACCCCCAAGAACCTCTTTTTAAAACCCCAAAATTACTTTTTCCTGTAGCCTAAATTCACAAGCAAAGGGTTAATTACAATTTTATCTTTGTTGTGTGGCTTTAAAAAAACACCGCATTGTAAAACTAAAAAAGCTATAGTTTGGGGTGGCTCAATTCTTTGGGCAATTTTTACATCCGGGGGTTAATTCAGCGTTTTTTTTTAGCGGGGTGATCCCAGAAACCGTCTTTTTAAACCCCCAAAATATATACATTTTTCCTGTACATAATTCACAAGCAAGGGTTAATTACAATTTTATTCTTTTGTTGTGGCGAAAAAAACACCGATTGAACACGCTACAAAGACATTATGGTGGCCAATTGTTTGGCGAATTTACATCCGGGGGTTAAAAAAGCGTTTTTTTTCAGTGTGGTGACCCAAGAAAAATCATTTTCACGCCAAAAAAACTTTTTCCCGGCTAATTCCAAGCAAAGGTTAAAACAATTTTATTCTTTTTGTTGACGTAAAAAAAAACCCATTGAAACAGGGACAAAGCTACTAGTTTTTTGGTGGTCAATTTTTTTGGCGCAATTTAATCCAGGGTTTTTTAAGCTTGTTTTTCAGCTGGGGTGACCCCAAAGAAAACATCATTTTCAACGCCAAAAAAATAAAATTTTCCCTGAACATAATTCACAAGCGAAGGTTAATTAAATTTAAATCTTTTTGTGTGGCGTAAAAAACACGCATTGTAACACGCTACAAAGCACTAGTTTGTGGTGGCTAAATTTTTTTTTTGGCCAATTTACATCCAGGGTTAATTAAGCGTTTTTTTTTCAGCTGGGGTGACCCCAAGAAACCGTCATTTTCAACGCCAAAATAAAAATTTTTTCTGTAGCCTAATTCACAAGCAATTTAAATTTAAATTTTATCTCTTGTTGTGTGGCGTAAAAAAAACCCCGCTTGTAACACGCTACAAAGTATATTTTTTGGGTGGCTCAATTTTTTGGCGCAATTTACTCCGGGGGTTAATTAAGCGTTGTTTTTCAGCTGTGGTGATCCCAAAAACCCCGTCATTTTTCAACGAAAAAATAATACTTTTTTTCCCTGTAGCCTAATTCAAAAAGCAAAGGTTAATTAAAATTTTTTATTCTTGTTGTGTGGTTGAAAACACGCAATTTAACACGTACAAAGCTAGTAGTTTGTGGTTGCTAAATTCTTTTGCGCAATTTACATCCGGGGGTTTAATTAAAAGCGTTGTTCTGCAGTTGTACTCAGTAAAAAAAAACTTTGTTTTTCCCCCACAGAAAAAAAATTCTGTAGAAAAATTATATCCAAAGGTTAATTAAGCCTGTTTGTGTTTTTATTCAGAAAAATACACAATTTTTTAAAGGACTCAATTAAATTTTTCCTCCCCCATTTGGGGAGCGCAATGACATCAAGGGGTTACCAAGCTTTTTACTGGGTTGATTTCATTACGATATTTTCATAAACAGTGTCTGTACATTTTAGAAAAAAACAGTATGTCAGACAGAGAGGGGGCCAGGCTCTTCCCTGCGGTGGAAAGGGGCACAAACTTTCCCCCCAGATCGCAGCACAGCAAGGGGACGTCGCGCAGGGGTCACTCGTGGGCCAAAAACTGCCGGGCTGTCATCTAGGGGCCCGTTACTGACTACAACCAAGGGTTTTCTTGATTGTTGACTAGGTCACCATTTTCCTCCCAGATGAATCTGACAACCCCAGCCAAGAGTCGGTGGGAACGTCAGACACAAACCCTTAGTTGGCAGGCCCGGGAGGGTCGGGGCCCTCCTCCCTAAACCCCGCCTCTGTCCATCCGGTTCCCTCAGCCAAGATCTACTATGGGTCTGTCCAGGCCACTAAAAGCGGGAGAACTTTTTGGGAGGGCATCAGCACTACTTGGCCCACGAAAAATGGGGCCAATATCCCCTGCTTCTTGCAGTAGGGGGGCCAAAGTATAGATTTTGAAGTGGATGGGAGGTCATGTTGTAGGGATCACCCTGCATCCCAAGACCGGTGATGAGGACAGCATGACGAGAAACAAAAATAGAGAGATGAGCCGACCGCATTGGGAGCCGGGTGAGGCAAGGGCTTATCATCGTCAGGGGGGGGGAAAGGGCGTCACTTGCGCGTCGGGCAGCGGGCGCCAGGCAAGTGGGTTGTGTGGCGGGAGTAAATAGGGTAGCAGCGTGTATGTCGGGAGCCAAGCGGGCCACAGGAAAAAAACCCGCTTCGAGGTCCGAAAAGAGGGACGGGGCTCAGCAGGGCAGGGGCGGCAGTAAGGTCACTCAGTCGGGTATGGGCGGTAAAAATCCGATACTGGGCGGGTGGCAGTTCTTGCTAAGATACCGGAGGAGCCGAAATGGGTATATGTGAATTTTAAAAGCAGAAAGTGAAGCGTGGCCGGAGCAAAAGTTGGCACCATGGCCCGCGTAAACACATGCAGCGTCCCCATCCAGGGGCCCTGGGAAAAAAACTGGCTCATGTGGTGGCCCAAATCCTGCCCCCGCAGCACCAGCCCCCAGCAGCAGCGCCCAGGGGCAGGCATGCAATTGCAGCCAGCAAGGCTCCACCACCTTGAGAAAGGGAGCTATTTCTCTTTGACATCATCCCCCGGCCCAGATGCTCTGCTTCGCTATCTGGCGCCAGCAGGTTCAGTGAGGCGATTGAAAAGAGACAACAGATGCGCCCAACCATCCAAAAGGTGCAGCACTGACGTGTTGCCAAGTTGTTGGTACTGCAGTCCCTCCCTTTCAAAGGGTGGCTGCACCTTCAGGAACTAAGGGCTTGTGCCGAGCCGGATGGAGAGTTCCAAGCTAATTTTTTTCCAAAAAGGCATACCCACTTCAAAAATATGTAGAAAAAAGGGGTGGGCCAGTCCTTGAGCTTATCGGTTTTTTCCCAAGGTGCAGGGCACGTGGACGTTGGAGCTGAAAACACGGTCGGGCCAGTAATGCCTTTGGGCACACTGGGTGAAGGTTTCCCGGCCCAGGTAACCAACAATTTGGACAGGAGACGCCGCTTTTTCCTCCATTTGTAAAAACGCGCCCCTGCCCCAAAAGTCCGCTCCTCCTCCTCCACCACCATCTCGCCTCCAAAAAGTACTGCTCCATCATACCACTGTGAGGGCACAGCGGTGTCACGCAGTTCACACCTGGCTTCTCGGCGAACGAATCACAAGGGGAGGAACGCCCCCGTCATGCACAAGAAATGTGGGGCTTTCACCGCGCCAACGCAAAAACGGAACCATGTGACGGGCAATGGGAGGAACATGGTGTCCGCACTGCACTGAGGGGGATGGCCTGCGCCCGCATGGGCACGGTTCAATCTGGTTGTGAAAAAGGTTCCTGAAGTCTTCCCCCGATCTTTAGAAACAATTTTGAAATGGCCAGGAAAATGTGCATGCACTTTATCCATTTGTACAAAGCCAGGAACCCCTCCTCGAGTTAAAGCGGCGAACGGCCTTCCCCAACACACCTGATATGCGATTTTTCCCCCCGTTGGGGAAATTCCCGGCCCGCACATGTTGGGCCCACTGTATGAACAGAGAAAGGCCTTTTAAAGATTTTTTATGAAAGGCAGACAGAAGTATCCCCCGGTAAATTTGATGTCACCAGTGGGGAGCTCATGCGTGACACCCCCGGGTTTGGGTTAGGCCATTTGAGGGGCGACGTTTTTTTCAGTTGCCAGGACTACGGGGGTGAATAACGTCATTCCCCTGTTCATGTCCTGGAACGATGGAAAAAATCTGTCTGGGCAGGGGATGGAGACGTGGGGACTAATCCACGGCCCCAGAGTCCGGTGGGGAATGAAAGGAGGAGGGGAGGAGGAGGGGAAATTGGAGGGAAAAAACATTGTCTGGTGAAATGAGTGGATTTTCTCCCAGGTGAAAGGAGGAGGGGCAGGGGCGCTGGGGGGGAGCAGATGGAGATGGGAAGACGAGGGAGTGACCCCAAGCACCGTGGGAATACATTGGGGATGGAGGCAGGGAGCCCCCCGGGGTCACTTGTGCAGATGGCCCGCGCATTGATTTGCCTGGTATGACGCCGAATAGTCAGTTCGGCGAGGGATGACTTTTGGGTTTCCACCCTTTTTACCCTCACTACCCGGGCCAAAATGGAGCCTTTTTTCCCACTATTGGAGGAGGACAAATCAAATACTATAGGGGAAAACCTCCGAGTCAGTTGGCCGCTGCCCCTGTGCGGCATGTCCCTCCTCTGACAGGTTCCGGGGGGGGTTTTTCAGCGCTCACGTCTACGGGGGTGGCCCCGGGGGAAGGGTTGGTGGGTTTTTTGGAGCTACCAGCTCCATCAGCAGAAACCAAAATCTGGAGTCACTGAAAAACGCTTCCTTTACCCGCCTAGTGAGGAGGGCAGTCCCGCAGCAGCAGCAGGACCTGGAGCAGACCCCGACCAACAGGGGGTGGCACTTGGAAACACCCGCCACCCCGTTAGAAGATCCGTGGACTACTGGGCAGCCAACTGGATGTGTGGCCGCAAATTGCCCAGTTTGCAGTGGAGAAGCTGTCCGCCCGGCCCGTAGTGTGGCATCAGAGGGGGTGTTCAGTGCGGCGGGGGCCCCTCTTACCCCAAGGGGAAAACCCCCTTTTCCAAGGAAAAGTGGGAAAGACTGACCATTGTCAAAAGAATCGGGTGGATCGGCCAGGATTTCCACACACCCAAAGCCTTTTGGGTCAGACTACTCGCCATGACCCTCACCCAAACTGAGAGAAATGAGTCTGGGTTCAAACAACCCGCCCCGCCACTATTCTATGCCCCCACCCCCCCTGTGCCAACATTTTGTCAGTTTCTCCATCTGCCCCCAACCATCTTTACCAGGGACTGGTATTGCCACCACCCCACACCTGTCATTGTGCCCCTGTCTGACCCCATGCTGCTGCTGTGGCTGATGCCCCTGACCTCCCCCCCGTGTCTTGGCCACTCTTGACCTCTGCTGTTGCTCCTGCCGCCGCACCTCCACCTCGTTATTGTGCCACTCTGTGGCCTATTCCGTTTTTTCCACTCCCGAAGTCATTGTGCCAAGGCTGACCTCATGCTGCTGCTGTGGGTGCTGCCGTCCTTCCCTCTGTCATTTTTGCCACTGTCGACCCCATGCGCGGGTCTGGCTGCTGCCGTGACCTCCAAGTTCATTGTCCCCCTCTGTGGCTTATTCTGTTTTTTCCACCCCCGAATGTCATTGTGCACTGCGACCTCATGCTGCTGCTGCATGCTGCAGTGACCTCCACATGTGTCATTGTCTCACTCTTGGGGCCCACTCATGTTTTTACCACCTCCAGAATGTCATTTGCCCCTGTTGACCTCTGCGCTGTGTGGCTTGCCGTACCTACAACTGTCTTGTGCCACTGTCTGACCCCTGCTTTGTTGTGGGTGCTGCCGTGACCTCACCTGTGTCATTGTGCCCCTGTCTGACCCCTTTCTGCGCTGTGGCTGCTTTTCCGTGACCCCACCCGTCATGTGCCACTGTCTACCTCATGCTGTGCTGTGGCTGTCCGTGACCTAACACGGGCATTGGCCCCCTGTCTGCCTCATGCGCTGCTCTGGCTGCTGCTGACTCACACTGTGTCATTTTCCCACTCTGTGGCCCATCTGTTTTTGCCACCTCCGAAAGTCATTTTCCATGTCTGACCTCTGTGCTGCGTGGCGCGCCGTGACTCCCACTGTGTCATTGTCCACTGTTGACCCCATGCGTCTTGGCGCTGCCTGACCTACCCACTGTGTATTGGCCCACTGTCTGACCTCAGCTCTGTGTGGCTGCGCCGGGACCTCCCACTGTGCATTGTCCCCCTCTGTGGCCATTCCCGTTTTTGCCACCCCAGAATGTCTTGTGCCACTGTTGACCCAGCTGCTGCTGTGGTGTGCCATGACCCCACACGTGTCTTGCTCACTCTGTGGGCCCACTCTTTTTTTACCCTCCAGAATGTCTTGTGCCCCTTTTCCCCATGCTGCTGCGTGGCTGCTGCCCTGACCTACACCTTGTCTTGTGCCACTGTCGACCTCATGCGTGCGTGGCTGTGCCGTGCTCCACATGGTTTTTGTGCCAGTGTCTGACCCCATGCGCTGCTCTGGCTCTGCCCTGACCTCAACTGTGCATTTCCACGTCTGACCTCATGCGCTGCTTGGCTGCTGCCGTGACCTCCCACTGTGTCATTGTCCCACTCTGTGGCCTACTCCCGTTTTTGCCACCTCCAGAAAGTCATTTGCCCCTGCTACCTCATGCTGTGTGGGCTGCTCCGGACCTCCACACTGTGTCTTGTCTCACTCTTGGCCTACTCCTGTTTTTACCACTCCGAATGTTTATTGTGCCACTGTTGACCTCTGCGCTGCTGGGCTGCTGCCGTGCCTACACACTGTGTCTTTTGGCCACTGTCTGACCTCATCTGCTGCTGTGGCTGCTGCCTGACACACACCCGTCATTGTGCCACTTCTGACCCCATGCTGTGTTGTGGTGCTGCCCTGACCCACACACTGTGTTTTGTGCCATGTGGAAACCCCTGCTGCCGCTGTGGGCTGCTGTGACCCAACACTCTGTCATTGTCCACTTTCTGACCCCATGCTGCTGCTCTGGTGCTGCCGTGACCCCACATGTTCTTGTCCCTGCTAACCCATCTGCTCTCGGCTGCTTCCGTACCTTCACACTGTGTCATTGTCCCACTCTGTGGCCTCAACCTGTGGCCACTCTTGTTTTTGCCACCTCCAGAATGTCTTGTGCCCCTCTCTGACCTAATGCTGCTGTGGGTGGGCCCCTTTACCTCCACGATGTTGCCACCTGAGCTCTCCTTGTTTTTTTTGGTTTCGCTGCCCTGACTTTTTAGGTACATTCCCCCTTCAGTTTTTTGGTAGTTTGCCCCCTTCAGTGCCCAGGGGAATTTTTTAGTGAAGCAATTCTAAGACGGCGGCAGTCATTGCGTGTCTACTAAAAAAACATTTTATGAAGCCAAAACCCCAAACTCCCCCCTCATATTTTAAGAGGCACAACGTTCTACCCCTTTCAGGCTCGGTGCAGCCTGGAAATAGCTGTTTTTTAACATGATTTGTGCCCAAGTAATTGGAACAAATTATTTTTTCCCAGAAAAATTTGGGAAGTGAACGAAAAAGAATTTCGGGAAATTCGCCCCTCTCTACATTATGTAAAAAAAAGCATATCACTGACGCAAAAAAAAGGTTTTCAATGTACAATTGAGATTTTAAGTACTATATGAAAAATCAAAGAACTCTTGTATAAACGTGTAATAACTAAACATGAAGAAGGGAGGACAAAGGGGGGAGGGATAATTGGGGAGGAGGATCTGGTCACACCGGCTTTCCAGGAATCCCAGTCATAGTAGTATATCTTTATGTCTGTAAGAGAGAGTATTCTGCTATCCACGCAGACCATCTTGAAAATAATTTGGGTGCAGGTCCCTCTCTAAATGCCAGGATCTTTTCATACATACAATTTGTTGAGACAATCTCTGAAACTTCTAAAGTTGATGGGGGAGACGCTGCTTTCCACCTTCTAGTGATAGCCAATTTTGCTGGGTGGAGGATATGACAGACTATCGTTCTATTTAAAAGTGGAATGTTATTGATATCAGTTAAAAATAATGCAAATTCTGGGGATTTAGGACATGGAACCTGGGCGAATTTAGAGGATAGCGCCAAAATGTCCTCCCAGAATTGTTGCAGTTGTGAGCAACTCCAAAAAATGTGTAAGAGAGAACCCTGAAAACCACAGCCCCTCCAGCAAAGTGCGGAGAGGGAGGGGTATATTAATGAAAGTCTAAGTGGAGTATAATACCAACGAGTTAGGAGTTTCTGATATTGTTCTTTGAAACTGGTTGAAGCGGAGGATCTGTGGGCCCAATGTAACGCTGTCATCCATTGATGGTCTGCAACGGTACTTCCCAAATCTCGTTCTCATTTGATGACATCGTCCGTTTTTTCAAAAATCAAGTTATTGATAATTATGTTAAATATTGTTTTAGAACCTTTTTGAGACTTAGGAAGTTTTTTGATAAGAATGGATAGAACAGGCGTTAAAATTCTGCAAGTCTGTATTTTATTGTGCTTTAGGAAATGAGCAATTTGTTGGTATTGGAAAAGATCTGTAGGAGGGAGGTTGTATCTAGATTGGAGCGAGGGAAAGGAACATAGCACACCATCCTCAAACAAGTCATGAGTTATGCCTCGTTTTTCCCATGGAGTGAAGTTGATATGGGGGAGGTTTATAGATAAGGAGTGGATCGGGATTGAACATTCATTAGATGGAATTGAGGGGATCACCGCATTTTTTAAACCCTTTGAAATCTATCCAGGTTTTTGGTTGAGATATGCTGTCATTAAGAAGGCCAGGTGATAACATGGAGCCCACCAGGGATGGTGATTTATACAAAAAACTGCTGAGCAGGAAAGCTTGGTGGATCCACCATTTTAACACACGGATCTCATCAGGATTAAATATCAGACAAGACATAATGCATCAGTACTAATTCTGATAGGTATATTGCTGTTTATGTTTTCATGTTTTTAGGCTGCGGTTGTTATATAAAAACATTGTCATCGGATTTTGTTCTTCCTCCAGGGCCAATAAGGGTTAACTCCCTATGGATTTTTTAATGCACCGACCTGGAGTGGAAGCTGGTTCCTCTGCATTGACTGTTCACAAGCATACAACTCTATTTCCCTTTTACCGTGCCTCCTCCAACTGAAAGTACAGCAAGAGCTGGGTGAGCTGTTACATTTATCTTTTTTAAAACTGAATTACAGGTGAAACGCTTTTATTTCACAAATTAAACTTATGTGAGAAAGTGTTTATATTTTTGTCTTCTATTACTTCATAAGGTTCTCTGGAGGTGACAGGTCCTCCTTAAATATGCAAACGTACCTAAACCTTCAATGCCAAAAACAATTAGATAAACCCTTACAACTAGAGATAATGCCATGCTCAGAAATATCATGATTTTAAAGGCCACCTTCTCAAAATACTAACAACATAGACATTCAAATGGTCAGTGACTGCCCTATCAAGATTGGAATACTTGTTTTTCCTATTTCTATTTTTTGTATTGAACTTTTTGTATAAAAGAGTTCTGCATCATTTTAAAGGTGCAACTTGTTACATAGGACTATGCACAATATACTGGCTTTTTTAGTAAGCCAGTATAATTAAAACAATTATGTAAATTTCAAGTCCATTTATATGCCAAAAAACATAACATTGACAAAAATTAAACACTGACCCTAATTACACTAGTATTACAATTTGTTCTGCAACAAACAAACCCTTTATTGTGTTAATACAAAAATTTGAAATTATTAGTTATTCCTTTCAAAATTCACTTGGCTTGCTTATTTAGAGTTTAGTCCCAAAAATATGTTTTAAGAAAAAAAGGAATTAATGAGGTTCACTATGTAATAATAAATAAAAACACGCTTGTATTTGCTATTGACTGCTGACAAATTGAGGAGTATACACCTTATCTGCCACAAATTATTAGTCAATGAGATTAATTATGTTTTATGAGATCATTTTCCCCAATTAATTTAATAAATTTATGTTGACAGCAACCTAGGAGAGATTTCTAAAGATGTTAGTGCTTGTAATGTAGGAATCATACAAACATATGTATATTCCAGTCTCTCATACTAAAACCAGTAGTTTTATTTTACCAGAAACTGTTTTTTTTCTCCGTTATAGTGTGCTAAATTTAGAGTAAATCATATTACACTAAACTTTGCACTTAGACATTAAAGAAGTACTAGTCCCAAAGAGCTGTAAAGAGGATGTATTCATTCACATTGACCTCTGCCACAGTTAATCTTCAGCATGATTGGGACAAGGTATTCTGGAGCCTTAGGCAAATAAGGCACATAGTGTCCTCCAATGGAAAATTCAGCCAACTCCATGCCTCTTTGTATCCCTTTCATGCCTAGAATGAAGTAATGACCTAGGCGGTCGCCTACATTTGCTTGCCTGTCGTCCCGGCCCTGATCTTAAGGCCTCGTTCACACGGCTTATTCTGCCGCGGATTGGCGGCGTCCTGCGTGCGGGATTTGCGCTGCTGTTGGGCGCCAATCCGCGGCAGCAATTACGGTAATCCACTGCTCTCATAGAGAACAGTGGAATCCGTCGCTCCTCCCCGCTCGGCGAATCCGCCGCGGGGGGAGAAAGTGACATGCACATTATTTACGGCGCGTACACGCCGTAGATAATGCATTGGCTATGGGGCCGGGAACGGCGCCCCCGTCCCGCCCCTTATTCACGGCGGATTTGTGAGCTCAATACGGCTCACAAATCCGTCGGGAATAAGCCGTGTGAACACGGCCTAAATCTCCACACCAAGCACCTAGACAGGCAGGTTAATTTTGATAGAGAGCAGACTGGTTGTTATGCACCTATCTAGGTTGAGTGTCATTTAAAAAAAATACATTTATCAAATGTAAAATGTTTGTTTTGTTGAAATTGTGGGAAAAAAGTGACTGAAGTTTCTTTTGGTATCCACAGTTGCAAGAAAAATTAAGCAAACCCTCTGGATTTATCTAGATTTCTGAAATGATTACCGTATATACTTGAGTATAAGCCGACCCGAGTATAAGCCGAGGCACCTACTTTTGCCACAAAAACCCGCAGATCACATATCTGTATATTTAAATTAAATTTAACAGAGTAAATCAGCGTCTAACAGTGTGTCTTGGTAGTATATTAGTTTTTTTTCTCTGACTAGAAGCTTTCCCTCATGACAACTAGAGCTCTGCTAGCTCACTTTTATAACTTGGACAGTGTCTTTGTTCTTTTACAATCCCTTCATTATCAATGTCCCTTTAGAAGGCAAAGCTAGGAATAGAAGCTAGCAGAGCTGTAATGTCAGTCAATGCTGTAGAAACCTCTACAGCCACAAAGAAAATAGTAGCCTAAAGAGGCTATGAAAAGTGAAAACAGTCAGATGGGAAAACTCCTTTAATTTACTGATAACGTGAATATAGCAGTGCCTATAGGTGACCCTTCAATAAATAGTGATAGTAGTCTGGGAGCAAATTCCTCTTGTAATCCAGGCCAGCAGATTAATACATCTTATGTTATTTATAAGTTCAACAGAACCAGACTGCAAGTTCCTAAAATGTTAATCAATAAAAAGAGAGTATACAATTAGGTCCATATATATTTGGACACTGACAGAAATTTTGGTTTTTGTACCTGTTTACTGAAACATATTCAAGTTATAGTCCTATAATGGACATGGACATAAAGTCCAGACTTTCAGCTTTCATTTGAGGGTATCCACATTAAAATTATTCTTCTCTCTGTCTCATCTTTCTTCTTTTTTTTCTACAGTTAACTTTATTAACAACATGACTTCTGCAAGAGATACAGAAGTTATGAAAGTAACTACACACAGTGTAGAAGTTGCTGGAATAATCATATTAACAATAATTATTTCTCCATTATTCCTATTCATATACCCTATAAATATTATGTAACCCTGCTACAGACTGCCAGGAGGTCACAGAACTGATGACATGTTAAGTCCATACTGCTACTCTGTGGAAGCCGTTACTATGGACAGGAATTTGGCTGTGACATTTTTTTTATTTTAATTCTAGAAAGAGACCTAGTGCATTGGTACAGGAGCAAAATTTTTAATACATATATATTAGAAAATTGTATGATTTCCTATGATATACATACAACCCACATTCCTGGACAGTTGAAGAGCACAAACATCTCCATTCTTTGTAGGTGTGAAAACTTGCAAAAGCGCCAGTATATCAAATACTTATTTTCCCCACTGTATAATCTGTCTCAAGACGGAACAGTTCACTAAAGTAGAAGGTTACAGCTGCCTATAAACATCTATTGAGAGAGGAGGAGGGATGGAGGAAGGGAGAAGGAAACTACAGAGGAAAACAATGGCAGAGAGAACCCAAGTAAGAATGGTTGCGCACGCCATAAGTGTTGTGTTTGGGTGCTCAGTGGAAGGATTGTTTTTTCCAGTGTAAAAAATAGTAATTTACTTTCTTAAAATTAAATGCAGATTTTTTTTTTTTTCTTAAGATTAAAAGTTGAAACCAGGGAAGTTTAATACAAGTTTACATATTAAGACACATATGATTTTTTTTCACTATTTTTGGAAACA